>MQRK01250599.1:5404-21821 GCA_001938485.1 Girardia tigrina
TTTTTATTCTCATGTAGCTCTCAGTCAAATGGAAGAGCACACAGATGATGAGTCTGAGGACAATGAAGATGAAAACTATAATGATGGCTTTAACATTGATGAGAATGATGTTGAAACTCGAAGCTTAGCTTATGAGCTTTGCAGTGTTATAAGAAATATAATTATAATTCTTCAGAAATATGTCAAACTTGAGCATGGAAAAGAATTTGCACTTTTAAAAGATTGTAAGACAAGATGGAGCTCCATGTTGACAATGGTCAAGCGATTTCTTTTCTTACGAAAAACAATTATCAAAGCTCTGGTTGATATATCAGTTGAGATGGGCTTAACTAAGACTGAGTTTGAGCTCCTTGAAGATGTTAAGTGTGATTTAGAGCCACTGAGATTGGGAATTGAACATTGCTTTCTGCTGATGGAATATTTCGTTTCATATTTAGTCAACTGGGAATGCGTGAGTCATTTTGCATGAAAAAATTAACATCAGTAGTTGAAAAAAGAATCACAGACAGAAGACAAAGTGATCTTGTAAGCTTACTTCGATTTCTCCATGATCCAAAATGTTTAAAAGAACGAGATGACCTGTTTCCAATGTGCCATCTAAAAAGTATTGCAAAAAAGGCTAAAGAACTATTTTCCAGAGTAACAGTGAACAAGAACACGATGATCAAGAAAGCAAGAGTCAGGAATCAAAACCTGTGCGAGAAGAGAGCTTTTCAGATAAATTGGAAAACTTCATTTACGAGACAACCTCCACTACCGGCAAGAAAGTAGGGGATGTTTCATCAAACATTGACAAAGAGTTCAATATTTTTTGTGCAACAGAGAATCGTACTCCTAGTCTTGATTTGCTTTACAATGCTCTTCTGACGATCCCTCCAACTTCTGTAGAAGCTGAAAGAGCATTTTTTGCAGCAGATTGTTTATTACAAACTCCGAAAGTCTTTGCGTGACAAATCTGTTAATACTTTGTGCTTTCTTTCGGCTTCCTACATTATGAAAGAATAAATTAAGCATCTTGTTAGATAACATTCAGTTTTAAATTCTGTTTCATAACTTTTCTGCATTTGGTCAAGATAAATATGTTTGTTTTCATGTATTCTATTGATCATATAAAGCAATGTAAATTTTGTAAGAATATGTTGGTTTAATAAAATTAAAACATGTCTACTTTGTTTCCATGTTTAATTACTATACAAAACTGTTTGCAGTCGCATTGAATTCTATTTTGTTAAAAAAATAAAATTCCCGGGATTTTCCCGGGATCCCGGTTTTCCAAAATCCAGGGAAATCAGAACACTAGATATTACATTTTACCATCATGTTCAGAAGAAGAGATCTAATAGGAAGAAGTAGGGACTCAAAAAAGGAGGACAGTTCCACAAAGAGGACATCTCACTTCTACTGCTAAAATTTTGTAAAGATTAAAAAGAACTGATTAAAATAATCACTTTTAAGAGAAAAAATGTCGTGAAAGTTATCTTTCAGTTAATCCTTTACTGTTTGACATGCAAGGAAAAGGCATCTGTTCTGACCCACCATTTGGAATGTATTTCATGTACAGAAAATTGATGAAGCACGAAGTCATGAAAATTCTTAGCCCCCCTGATGGTAGCGTTTACGAGTTGGTTTGAATACAATTATGTCCATGAAGAGTTAGAAGACATTTATGGCGGAATTGTAATTAGGTCACTCCTTTATTGTCTCCATTTCTATGATCTGTATTTGATTCAGTTCATCGAAGTATTATAAAAACATTGACAGAAGATTATTATAAATTACTGGTAGAAAATGTTAATTTATTGTACCTTTGGTTATTTGGACTTGCAATTTTTGATGGGTAACACTCTTATTATATAAGGTTCACAAACATTTGTTCTCAAGTTCCGTAACATTGAAGTAGAACTCGACAATTTAAATATTTCGTTGCGGCTGTTCCGACTGCGTCAAGGTTGCTACAGAGACTTCCCGGTGGTCGCAGAGCCATGGTCGGTCTGAGTCGGTGTCTTCAATAAATCTAAGTTCATTTTCGTTCGACTCATTTCAATTTTCAAAACAATTTCTAAATTTAAAAAAATCGATAACTGGATATCAACATCAGAAAGAACATTCTCATTAATCCGAGTCCTAAATTGTTATAAAATTATTTTTTATACAAATAGAATTTTAGTCAATTTTAAAAACTAAAAATACCAAATGTGAGAAATCGCTATTTCGGAATTTCCAGGGCCAAAAAATATTCTTCTGCCTTGATCCTATCTTTATATTTTGGTCAATTAATGAATATACTGAGCAGCCGAATGAGCGTGACCAACTGATTCGGGAATGAGTATTTATCGCCATACACAACTGAAGGCAGGCTCAATCTTAACTATAAAGGATGTCTCATATTAGGAGGAGATTCCAACAAATCAGTAACTTTCAATTAATAAATTAACAAATACGTCTTGGTCACGTTTCGTAAAGGCCTGTAGTGGTGGATCACTTTTGTTCTAGGTAACCGAATAGTTACCAGGATCTTTTTTTTAGTAAAAGCTTAGTTTTTGGAAATGTTTGGATAAATTTTGGTTCTAGATTCGATTATAGTTCGGAACGTCTTCGTTCGTCCTTGGAAATTCAAGTTTAATCAAATGGTACATTGTGTTCGAGAAAAAAGTTCTTTTATTTAGAAAAAAGAAGCTCAGATAAAATTAAAAAGCTGGACATGTAAAAATTTTACATGATTTATTTCTTTGTTTGAGCACATTTTGTCCCTCATGTCTAAGAATATTTAAACCATGATATACGATTTCAAAATTGGAAAAAATTCCAAACTTCTTAAAAAGCTCTGTGGTGTTTACTAGAGATATGTATCTATTGTCTTTCTGGATAGTTCAGTTCGATATCCCACATTCATTCTCGCGACAAGAATGTAAAGAAAAGGAAGTTAATCATCTACTTCCGATTCTGTAGGTCATTTAGGATTAAGACAATTCATGGAATTTAACAAAACTTCTCTCGTGGATTAAAGACTGAACTAAATTATTTCTCAAAAATGTGTATTCGATGAAGTTCACCGATCTTGCAGTTATCCGTTATTTTCCTTTTCTATAATTATCGAAAGAAATTCTCCGGTTATCATGCGTCAGTAATCTTGAATGGGGATTTCGAAAAATTCTTAAAACTGGTAACTCGGGCGGATCAATGGCAATGACTGAAACCCAAAAATCTGCAAACTAATTTTAGCTCGACTTATACAAAATAGAGAAATTTAATTAGAATAAAAGAGCGAGATACGCAATCACATTTACTAAGAGCATTATTTAGTTTTTAAAACATTTATTTTGCTTACATTCGCAACTATCTTTGTAATAATTCTTATTAAGAACATTACATGGGTTTTCTTTACATTTATTATTATCACAATTTGAATTGTCACTAGAATAATTCTCCATAAAACTTGCGTAGCTCGTCATCGTTCTTGAATGATAATCTTTAATAATATTCTTTAACGTCTTATTATTCAAACACATTTAAATTACAATTTAATTATTACAAAAATAATTTATACTTTAATTTTGAAATAATTTTTATTTGTTTATTTTTATTTATTTTCATTATTTATTTTAAGAAAATATTATTAAAATATTATTTATGAAATATTAGTTTAATTTTAAAGTGATTATTTAAATTTTAATACTTGATTAAACAATCAGACGTTTTAAAATATCAATCTTCCATCTGGGTGGGAGAAACACAATCCTAAAACAACATACCAAACAACACACAATAAACACCATTCGAAAATATTCCTCACAATTCTCATTAACAAATTCACTCTTGATTGATTTTTACTATTAGTTTATTTTAATCAGTTAAACCCATAATAAATAAACTATTTGAATATTTATTCAATTTAAAATAAATTTAAAATGGAACTTGAAATAGTTTCAAATATTATTGAAATAAATAAAATCAATAAATTATTTAATTATGGATTAAAATAAAATTCAAACAAATCGCTCAACTAAATCTATAAAAATTATAAAATCTAACGACTTGATAATATTATCATTAATTTAGTTATATCCTCACAATTAAAAGTTTTGTTTTAATTTTATCCAAAATCTCAAATATTTGTAACACAATTTAAACAAAATTTCCACTTTCATTTCGCAGATATTTGAAAAAAGTATTCTAGAACAATCCGAATTCTAAAGCATCAATCTGCAATCAGAACTCACAGAGCTTTCAGTGTTAAGAGAACTCACACATTTGACAGAACATTTATTACATTCACAATTTTTATCATCTTTATGATGATCAACAGTAATGCTTTCACTTAGATCCATCACTCAATTTTCAATATCTCATTATAATCTGAACTATACTTGAGAAAATTATTTTATTAAAAAATATTTAATTTAAATTTTATTGGCTGAAATAAAATATTTCTATTGTCATTTTTAAACATTAATTTGATTTTAATTATTTAAAAATTTACAAAAATAAAATCAATAAAATTATTTAAAAGTTGCAGTAATAAAAATTAAAAATTTGAATATTAAATCTAAATTTAAATAAATTAGTTTCAGATTATATAAAATTAAATATCGATCATCCATCTGGTTAGGAGAGGCACAATCCCAAATAAACACACAACATTTAAACATGCAAACACTAAAAAAAACAATTACACACCGCATATTCCTCACACTCAAGAAATACAAACACAACATTCGAGAATATTCCTCACGAATATAATTTATAAATTTCTGGAGAATAAATTTCAAATAAATTCAAACTTGTTTCGTGCTGTGGTGGCCGGCGATCTTGACACTGAACCACCGTTATCCGAGGATTCGCTGATTGCAATGGGAAAGAATTTGTGGTTAATGAGTCAAAGTCTCAATCCCCTCTTCCCTCTTCGTATCAAAATCTTAGACCCCCTTCCAACTCTAGTATTATATATTATACAAACAAATTAAATCGATTGATCTTTGTTGCAAACAAGCGAATAGTTACAAGATCTTTATTTAAATTCAAATAACGAACGTTATCAAAAGTATCGTTCGCAAAATTGAGGGTCTCAGAAAGAGTTCTTGGGTCCTACCATCAAGGTTCCCGAGTGACGGAGACAGGGTGTTGGGAACTGGTTTATAGGGTTTATTGTTTAAATGAATGAGTGGCATGATTGGCGGTTTCTATTATTGGTACTACATAAACATTCTGCTTGCCCCGCGCAACATGAGGAAACAATTTCTCTTCTCGCCGTCTTTTATTTGAACAAAAAGTTATTTATGAAAATTGAAACAAAACGATCAATTACAAGTAGCAAATTCTTTTAATAATTAAATTAATGCAAAGAAAGTCGTAGTTTGTGAAATATCATCGATAGATGAGCACCTTCCAGCGTCACAAGAAGCGCGTTGTGCTGAAATAAACAAATGCTCTCTTGACACCGGCCAGACCAGCACCTGCACCAGCAGCTCCCCTGCCGAAAGTGACAACATTGGCACATCAGTTCTAATATCACACTTGATCCGATCAAATCTAATTGCACTTTCTCAAACAAACTGACTCAACGATCAAATGTCACTGTCAAATGTTGACGTAACACGCAAATATCCAATTGGTTTAAATGACACACATTCACACACACACATATATACCAACCCATTCATCCATCTCACAATATTCCGGACGAGTGTGTATGATAATTGGTTGAGTCGGGAGAGTGTGTGTATCCCACTGTCTGACGTGTAAATATTGACACACACACACAATAATTACGCCTTGTGCTACTGCGGCGGGNGGTGCTAATACCACTGTTGTTACTACTGCAGGTGCTGCTGCTGCTGGTGCTGCTACTGCAGGTGCCTCTCGCGCTACTTGTCCTGATCGTGTGCCTATCAGTCCTCCACCGTTCTATTATTTCTGTAATGCCAACGGCACCATCAGTGTCACTGTGCTCCAAACAGCCCTCCTCCTTCACTTCTTAAAGAATGCATTATGTAAATATTTGATCGTTAATTTACGAGTAATTTTTGCCTTCACTTTCGATAGATGATATTTTTAAATTAAGAATTTGTACTGTTAATATTTTTGTTTTCTTTTCTGATTTTGTTTAGAAAAAGTATCGTTTTATTTTTTTGTTTTAATCGTCAATGGGAAACAAATATTAAATTAGGTAATTTCAGACACTTTATACGACGGATGAGAAAGAGGAATAAACTTTCGTTTTCTTTGAATATATTCGTACTTTATATATTCAAATACTCCTTGTGTCCTCTATTCATAATATAAATAGGACGCAAAGAACTCTCGTTATTCTCTTTACTGAGACCCAATTCGCAACGGTGACCAGGGGTCACAAAATAATTCATTCAAAGAAGAAAAATTGGTTGATAATTTCCGAACTCAACCTGTGGAAATGGTATTCCCATTGCAATATGTATATTAAAGAGAACTCTCACATTGGTTATAACTTTTACTAGAAATGCAATTTGGATCATCCTTGGAGCAATCCCTAGAAGAGCTTTCTTTGGACATCATTCTCTATTGAGATAAATAATATGTTTTTATGTTTTCTTATTTATCAGAACTATTTAATTTATTTTAATTTTGGTAAAGAGCATTTGGACAATAATTATTATCACATTTAGAGTGCTCACAACTCTCAGAAGGTCGTTCACAGTTTGACATCCTTCTAATTGGTTTTATTTCTATCTTCACAATAATGATTATTCGATCAATTTTTTTAAATCTTTCTAACATATATATTATTTTTTAATTTCCAAAAATATTTATTAAAATTAATAATTTTAATCATTTCATTTTAAGAATTCTAAATAAATAAAAATATTTCGTCAAATTGTAAAAAATGAATTTAAATTTAAATTTCATTATATTAAACTTCACAGACACATATAAAAGCTATCTTTAAAATTTTCTAAACTTATAGAAGTATCTTTTATCTAAAATATTTTAAATTTCATTATTTTATTAGTATATCCATTTAAGTACTTTTCATTTTTTAAAAATATTAAAAGTTGATGTTACTTGCTAATTTCCAAAATTTAAACATATCAGATTATTATCATTTCGTTATTATTATTTTAATTATGCTCGAATGGTAAATTACCGTAAATAAAAAAATACCAATTTCCATCTGGGTGGAGAATCGCCATTCTAAATCCAATATACCCAAATCAACATACTGCATCCGTACAATTTACAATATTCTTCTCAATTATAATTCAATTTCATATGTCTTCGAATTTATTTTTCACGTTCTTTTCAAAAGTAATAATAAATCGAATGACGAAATATTTTAAAATCCTTTTCTAAATTTATTTCGAATAAATGGAAAAGAAAGACTCGAAGATTTAGAAAATTGTAACCGCGTATTTGTTCTATTTTATATTGATACACTTAATTTACAATTTTCGAAAAATAAAAATTATATTTTCCCTTGGCAAATTCATCTGTTTGAAAATTTTTTATTCAAATAAAATGTCGCAGTCATTGGTGCTCAAAGTGGGCGGAGAAAGAGATTTGAGAATTATAAGGGGTCGCTAAAATGTTATTAACCCATTCGCTGCCAAGCTCAGATTATATGAGATTATTTCTATTGCCATTTATATTTGGAAGTTGATTTTTGCATATTTTAAAACTATAAATGATTATTCATTTTAGTTAATAATTGATCAATAATTTTTTTAATAAATTTTATTTGTAGTGTTTTTTTCAAGTTTTTGTATCTGTATATTTATGTTTGTGGGCACAAAACTATTATTTTTCACACGTTTCCCATAAACACAGACGTTAAACAAAAACTTTTTAAACGAAAATTTTTTTTATATATGAAAAACATTTTTTTACAAAAATAAACATTTTTTTTACTATTTTTTTACAAAATAATAATTTTCCTTTAATATTAATTACATTTTAAATAAATATAAAATTAAACAAAATATTTTAAATGAGTTTTAATAAACTGCACATTATTCAAGTCTGAAACTAAATTAATGACCAAATGCGCTTTACACATGAAAGTAAAATTGCGTCAAGCTCGGAGCTCGGACTATAACGTCCCTTGAGCCCAGAACCAGCCGCATCGGAAATTCCCTCATTTGCGAGCACACATGTCCCTCGACTGTCTTCAGACTTCTTTTTTGGCTCCTCACAAAGGTTCACTTGTGAAACCGGTCCCTTTTTACGTTGGTGCTACGCACATTCCGGGGTGTGTGGGAAGGTCGTCCGACATAGACGCAGATGCGAGTTGAATTGTTGCAATGTCTAAAGGTCGGGTTGGACGTACCAACTAAATACAAACCAACTAAGAAGACCAGTTCTTACAGGTTAGATTTGTGAGAAATCCAGAAGCCGAGATTTTTAATTTCAATTCACAGATTCCGAATTTGTCTATTACGATTATGGCAACCAAATCGTTCAAATTATACGGGCTCATTCATAGAAGTGTAGTGCACTTTATTCAGACTCGTCTTTCGAACCATTGGTTTCGAATCTAGAAACAGAAACAATTTGAAAAGAAAACAATGTGGCAGTTAGGATCCCAACAGACAATCTGATTCCTAAATATTCCATTTAATAATCTCGAAAGAATCCTATTTCTAAAAATAAATATTAATAATACCTTTATTATATTGCTATTTGCGTAATTTAACTAACTTTGGGATAATTCTTGACACTGTAAGGGGGTCACGATGTTAATAATAGGACCTCCAGTAGGACAAGTACGAGATGAAGCGGGGCATGTACAACATGTTCTATATGCAGAGATAAGAAAAGAAATGTCGCCGAAATGATATTTGATATCTGGCAAAATGGTTTGCGCCTTTACTGGTCAACAAAAAGCTGTCAAAGTGTCTTACTCATTGAAGACATTTTTCAACTGAGTCCACGAAATGCCTCATGCTTCTGTAACATTTGGAACGTGAATACTGGTATCTTTTGGAAACGCTCGCAAAAAAAAGAGGCGTGATGCCTAGAAAGAGATTTGCGTAACTCTGGCACAACTTTCAATAAATAAGATAAATCGGGCCTAAAGTTTGTTCTAATGGTAACTGTTGATAATTCCTCTTGAAATCAGCTTCTTCCTCACAAGGAAGATTGTTACCTTTGAATCATCCTCAAGATTGTGGCTCTATAGTTCGTATAGAAACAGAAGAAGTGAAATAATCTTTTGGATTAAGAAATTCTTATGGACGAAAATTTGATTTCTCTGAATAAATATTTCAAAAATAAAAAGTATTTATTTAATCATTTTAATTAATTAAATTAATTTTAAAGTTACAATTTAAACAAATTTGACATTTATTTTCATATCTGAAGATTAAGTTACTACTTTTGCTATTATTATTATTATTATTATTATTATTATTATTTTTATTATTATTATTATTATTATTATCATTATTATTATTATTATTATTTTATTATTATTATTAATATAATTTTATTATTATTATTATACTTAATATTATTATTTTCATTATTATTATCATTATTATTATTGTTGTTGTTATTATTATTATTATTTTTATTATAATTATCATAACTACTATTATCATTATCATAATTATTAATATAAAAATTATTATTATTATTATTATTGTTGTTGTTGTTGTTAAACTTCTAATAAATTAAAACAAATGAAATTATGTTTCTACTTGAGAACATTCTCGATCACTGAAAGAAGTTATTTTTCACAATGACACAAAAGAAATAATAAAAAATAAAATAATAAAAATAAGTTGAATAAGAAGCAAGAAGTGTGCACAGAAGCAGATTGATTCAATTGTTCGAGCGTCACTGTGCCAAACGCACAATTTTCTGGTTCGACTTGTCGGAAATATTGTATGGAGATGATCTCACATCATTATCATGTTTGATCATTAATTAATTAATTATTATTAATAGTGCTCGGAGAGCAGGTGTGCGGCACACCGAGTGCTCAGTCGGCGCTGTGCGTGCTGCTTCTGCAGCAGCACAGTCTCTGAAAGAGATGCGTGCGTGTGTGTATGTGTAATTCATTATAAATATATTTGTATATATATTTGTGCTCCAGAAAACCTTCAAGTCGATGATTGCTTATGAGAGAGTGTTAGATTGAAGCAGTCAACAAGTTAACAAATTCACGAACGAAACTCCGAAATTCCGATCTCCGACGAACCGTGCAAAAGATCTGGTTTGATTGAGGCTTGAAAGTTAATCTGATTTTATTTATTTTTTCATTCAACAGAAACCTTAAAGATTATTTTTGATAAATGTTGCAACATTATTTGAGTTATGGAGAAAGAAACCGAGAAAGTCTCGAATCAGACCTTTACAGCAAGTTCCAGTGTCCGGATCGCCGCTCTTCCGCCTCTTCCACTGCGTCCACTGGATCTTTTGAATCGAACCGCAGTGGGCCCAGAAATAGACTTGCTTTCAGTCAGATGAGTCGCCAATGTTTGGCGAATACGTTTCAGAGGAACTGGACGGAAAGATGTCCTAACGAACCCGGGTTCGATGACTCTCTGACCAATCTCAACTGGTTACACGTAATCATTCAATCTCTAAAAAGTTAGTTTCTTTAATATTTTTTTTATAATTAGAACGTAAATCCAACGAAAATTAACGAACAATTATCCACAATTCACCTCGGTTATCCAAGGGATAAGTTGACCACCAACAACTACCAACCCAGGAACCATTACTCCTTAAACTATCCCTCTCAAATCCCATCCACAAATTCAGATTCAAGTTATTTCCTTCATTCCACGGAAAATAACTCCTTTGAAGAGCCAGATTATAAAAATAATCCAAACTTGAAACCTCCTTTTTCGTATGCAATACTCATATCGTGGGCCATGAAGGAACTCGGGAAACCTAAGATCACATTATCCGACATCTACGGATGGATTGTGGATAATTTTGCATATTACAGATACTCTGATCCCACTTGGCAGGTGAGAAGATTGAAAGAGAAAGAACACTTTTAATCAGTTTTATTTGTAGAATTCAGTAAGACATAATCTTTCATCAGGGAAATGTTTTGAGAAAGTTCCTCGAAGAAAGGATGAACCAGGTAAAGGAGGATTCTGGAGGATCAAACAAGATTACTTGAAGACCTTAGACACGAATCTATCAAAGATCAAATATAATCCGTTAAATCACGCGAATAATCCGTTCAAAACAGAAACTCCGTCAATGGTGGTGAATGGCCATCATGTAAGTAGTATCAACGTGATGAACAATCCGCGACCCGTGATCACTCTTCCGACCCCGGTCAAGCGGTCGAGAAAGTCGCCCATCAGAGCCACACAGGAGAACTGGGATTCCTCGGATTATTTCGAAAAGACAGTACCAAACCAAACAGTAAATGCGAACAGTAATCAGAACGTAGTTTCTAGCACGGAACTAATATTAACTGACGACAACTCGATGTTCAACAATCAGATTGACTTTTTGTCGATGGACAACTCTTCCTGCGACTCGTATCAGTACCTCAGCAAATGCCCGTCAAACGACAACGACATCTCTTTAAACAGTTTCGAAGACGACAGTATCGAGGATCTTATCCCTAGTCCTATGATCGACAACGACGACTTCAAGTCTCTCGTCACCGACAACGACCTGGAATTCTATCCGAAAGATAATCTTCAAGATTTCGATATGTTGTTTGGATTAAACTGATGATTTATTTAGACATATTGTAAATAGGGAGATATTATAAATTATTTAGGGTTATAATTTTTCAATGACCTCAACGAAGATGAGCTCGGACAAAGGACGGAATTACGACTGGGATCTTCTTTCCTCTGCCGACTCAGCTGTGATATTTGTATAATAATAAATATTTATATTTTCGACTCGTTTTGTTTATTATAATTTTTTGATTTTGGTCTTTTTGTTCTCAAAGATTTCTCAAAGATATTTTGATCGAAATAAAATTGATGAAGTAACGGATATCGTTGCGTAACGCATTGTTTGGGGCCCCGGCAACTGCGTCGCCGGAATCCGTCATTATGTAATAGCAAGAAACAGCACAAAGATTTTCCATTAGAGTTGCATCAATTTATATTTGTTAAAAGACTTTTTGCAAAGATTTAATAATATATAACTATAAATACGAAAGTAGATTGTTATTAACAAATTATCAAAATATGCTACCAGTGTCTTTCATGGGGTCCCCTTTTACAAGTGGAAGGCGGACATGAAGGATTTTACTTAAAAGATTAAGCTCTAATGTTTCAACTCTTCATGTTTGATCAGCAAAGAAGAATTCCTGGACAAGAGATGATCAACTAAAGAACTTTCACAAGATTATTTAAAGGCATTTCAGTCAGTGGCCTTTAATAAAATATTAATGAAGTCGAATCAGATGAACAAGTTCAGCCTCATGGAGAACAAATGAATTGGGGGGTTCATATCTAAAGACGTAGCGTTAACATTTCATCAAAAATAGCCAGGATTATCTATATGAAGGAGATAGTAGCCCATATTTGAAAACTGTGTTACTCCTCCAGTTATTATGGAGTATTAACAACAATGTTCGAAAGTAAATAAAGATTTTCAAAGTTATTACGAGCTGTTTTCTTCAATTAAGAGTATTCACCCAAGTATTGCTGGGAAAACCTTCTGGATTTTGGAGTCAGTGAGTGAGGGAATTACGTTGGGCGTTCCAAATAAGAATTTTCTTTATTCGCTCTGAATGTCGCTCTCGCAATCGCAATTGTCTGACTCCTCTATACAAAAGAATCTTCCAACTATATTATCAATGTTAAATTCCTCTCTTGAGGCATTTGTTTAGCAAATCTCTCTTGAGATTCTCCTTTAAAACAATAATAATAATAATAATAATAATAATAATAATAATAATAATAATAATAATAATAATAATAATACTAAAAAATAATAATAATCATAATAATACTAATATTAAAAATGATAATAATATCAATAATAATAAAAATATTCGTATGAATAATTAAATCATAATTATGATTCTAATATTTTTTTGATTATATTAATATTAATAATAATAATAATAATAATAATAATACTAAATAATAGAGATACTAATAATAATTAGAGAGAAATTATACAATTAATAAAAACAATATTAAATAATAATAATGAAATAAGTAATACATATAATTATAATGTGAATATAATAATTCAATCATAATAATTATAATACTTATAATAATAATAATAATAGCTTTCAAAAGTAATGTTATTAATAATAATTTATATAATAATTGAAACTTGAATTTGAATTTTATCCCGGACAACTACCGTAAGTCCTTGAGCACCGAGCTCAAACAAAAGGAGAGTTAAAATGGGATCGTTCTTCATTTGATTTTTATTATTATATATTTTATTAATTCATTTTATATTATTTTAACAAAAATAAAGGTGAATTGATTGTGGAGTTAACTAATTTCCTTTAAATTCAGGATCTCAACAATTAAAGCAAATTTTGAACTAGATTCTGTTAATGCCCGACGATGGTTTAGACCGACTATTGTAAAATGAAAATTATATTTACCTCCCTGATTAAATATCACTCAAAGAACTTTTGTTTTTATTCACAAATTTATAATATTTAGAATAAAGAAGAAAGGTAATTTTGAGATACAAATACTTCTTGGTAGTTTGTCCACCCCGATGTCCTCCTTCTGTACTTGCAATAACATTTATATCATACGAGGTCTTCACTAATTGATAAAAGAAGTTTATGGTTAAATTAAACGCAAATTCTTGAATATCTCAATGGACAATAAATATAAATAAATAAAAATATTCTTGTAATACATATTCTGTAAAGCATTCACTATGCATAATATTATTAAAATAAGTGAAATGAATGTGAGATCATATATTGTAGTTTCTGTACAGAAGAAAATGAGAATAAAAGAAGAGTGAGTGTGGCTAGGTCGTTTCTGTGAAAGTGATTCAGTGACACGTCGGTTTACGTGACATCGGCCGACTCTTGGTCACTCAACCATCAATTTCAGGAGGCCACCAAGAGGCGTGAAATCAGTTTGTGATTGCTCAAGGTGAATAAATTCGAGGGCAAATAAGGTTTCTAGAAAATAAATTAATTTAATTTTGTTTGTCATCATTCTAATGTGAACCAAAATGAAGACAATATGTTACATAAAAGCGAATCCAAGTCAATTAATGGGAAAGTTGTCTTGAAGAAGCATTTGAGCTGTTGATAAAATGTTTAATAGTTGTTTTGCTCTGGTGGGTAAAGTACCGACTTTTACAAAATTAAACGTAGCATAAAATGTATTCCTTCCAAACAGTTGTTACTATTTGAGGGACCCCATACAATCTTTTGACATATTCTTTCCCATGCCCATGTCTTGCATTAAGGCAAATAGCACATGTCTTATACGTTTAGACGAAGAAGTGATATTGTTAAAAAATCCTATAGAATTCTTAGTCCTAATATTTTTATATCCCGACATGTTCGTCCATTACGACACATTCCAAATTACTTTGCAAAATTCTTTTTAATATTTTATTAATGAAAATTAATGAGATTAGTAAATCGATTCAAATAAAATGATCTGCTCAAAAATAACTAAAAAAATATCACAAAAAAGTAAAAAAACTAAAATCTCATAAATCGTCTCATCAGAATCTGTAAGGTAGATGATAATGATCAAAGAGTGGAGCCAGCCACAGCATATACCATTGATGGTGATGTTGACGCTCACCTACGATGGTAACTCAAGGGTCAAGACGGTCATAATATTTGCTAAAAATTAGAGCAAATATAACAATAGCGATTATACGCATTCTAATTTAACAAAATAACAATTTAATTTCAATAAATATTATTTATCACTCAATTATGGAATATATCTTGCAGATTTCTATTTTTGGTTATATAGATACACAGTGTTTGATATTATTTATTTTTTGGATGGTACCTAAATTGTTTATTTCTTTAATTATTCCTGTCTTATACTGCTCGCTCGACGTGGCGGCGCATCACTCGGTTGACGACACAAGTCCATCGCACGCTTATTCAAATTTTATTTAACACCAACTGACAACAAATATCAACTTTCGAATCCACAAATTTCTCTGAATATTTAAACAAGTCGTATTGAGTTCTGTTTGAGAAACGTGTTTTATTTAAATTTTATTGACTTTAAACCGGGTCGGTTCTTTGTTTTAATTTTAATATTTAATTTTGCTTTTGAGAATTGTGGTTCTCCTAGAATTCTTCTAGATTATTTTGTAGTCTTTATTTACTTTTTGTTACTCTGAATTCTCTTTAATAAAATTCCAAATGGCTTTTACTTCCAATTAAATTTTTTTATGTTAAACTGTTTTTTCAAAAATTTTCCTTCTGGTTCTGAAGCTCCTTTTACTTTTTTTAATAAAATCAAAGTAATTCATCAAAAACTGTATATTTTTCTATGTAGTTAAAAAAGTAAATATGGTTTTACATTTTAGCAATCTTTAAAACATACCATCAACCTCTGGATACTGAAGCATCTCGAATGAAGCATCTCATTAGCGCCACTTGATCACGATTTAAGAAGGTCAGAATCTCCATATTATTGTGATACTCAGCGGTCATCGATTAAATACGGCTAATTTGTTGATATTTAATGTCAGATAAGTATTATAAAATATAATTAAATGGGTAGCAGATAGATAATGTTTTTACCCCCCTCCCGAGAATAACGTGCAGGGAAGAACAGAGCCTTTCTCTCTTTTGGGAGGAAATCTGATGGATAATTTACAAGAACATAAATTAAACACAAAACTGAAAATAAGTTGTTTAATCTGTAAGTATACCTTATAAAAGACAGATGAATTACTAAATATAACAGTAGAAGCTTCTCACGTTTTGTGGATATATTGTCCCTTTTAATTGGTAGAAACTAGCTAATTCCATATACACAAAACTATAGTATTATTTCTTTATTGAGAATGGGGGGATGATTTTGAAACAAATTGAAGCAGGAAGACCATATAAGTAACTGTTTAATAAAGTATGTTTGATTATCTCAAATATTATAATTAAATTAACTTTCTCTTTTTCTTCATTTACTTCCTTTTGATCCATTTCTTGACCAAAAAATAAAATAAAGATACAAATTCAATATAAAATACTTATCAGGGTTTTTTTAAGGTTTCGAGCTGAGTGTAACCTAAGAAAATGTGGGTGTACAGTATAACATATTTATTTTTACTCAAAAATTGTGACATCACACATGTACACAGGATTTAAAGGGTTAAGAACAAAAGAATGTCTTATACTTATTAAATAAGTATACAATTATATATGACCTTGTGTAGGAGCGTGTATGTGCGAGAGGGAGAGAGAGTGGGTGGAATAGCAGTGTGTGTATTTTTAATGAACCCATGCTTTACCTATAAATAGCCAAATTTTTTGGTA
>MQRK01250601.1:6725-18309 GCA_001938485.1 Girardia tigrina
CCTCTTTCGAAACACTATGTTATTAGTCTTGAGCATCTTATGCACGTAAGACTTTGAAACATTCATTTCTCTACCTAACTTTCTCACACTTTGTCAAACAGTCAAAGTTGCACGCTGCAAAAGTCTCTTCCTTTTGTCTGACGTCATTTTAACAGGTTTCCTTCCACTTCCTACTTTTCTTTCAATGCTGCCGGTCTTCCCATAGCGTTGTATTATTGCATATATACCTCTTCTGGAAAAATGAATGCCAGTAAACTTTGTCACAGTCTCACTTTTACTGTGCGTTTTGAAAAAATTGATTATATCTTCATGTCGTTTTGAAATNNNNATAATTGTCTCTAAAATAAAACATATTAAACCAAAAATTTTAAATACCTGCTTTACTATTTCTAACCTATTAAAACAAATATTTAAATTCCAAATTTACGAAATTAAATAATATTACATTAAAACGTTATAATGGTTTTAAAACTTGTGCACTTTTTTAGTGGACACACCTTATAATAAATAAAAATTGTAAAAAAACTCACTGTGATCGTTTTTGAAAAATACTTAAACCGCTTATCTACCTAATTTCCCTACTGACACTTTATGAATAGGCATCGTTTTGTGGAATCAATTGCAAATCAATTATTTCTCTTGATTTGATAAATTTGAGATTTTTACAGTGTATTTCGTTTGTTGACAATTTTTATGAAATAGAATTATGATTGATTCGAAATTCCTGCTACCGCATGTAAGTTTATTTACTACCAAACACAATTTCGAAGGGCAAATATCCTATCGAACTCTGGACTGTTGCATTTAGACAAAATTCTATCTTCGGAACAATTTGCCACCATGATCGTTTTTCTGTATCTCTGCTTATTGATATAATGTCTCACTGTTCGAATGGTTCTTTCTGCTAGGCGGTTTGATTGATGTTGAAATGGGCTACTAAATCTTTGTTCAATTCTGTATCTCCTGCAAAATTCTTTAAATTTTCCGCCAGTAAAACATTTTCCATTGTCTGTTAATATTGTTTTTGGCATCCCATATCTATATATCCATTTGATCAACACTCATTGTATTATGGTATCTTCATTTTGACCTCTCATCTCTGTCAAAGAGACCAATTTTGAAAACTGGTCCACCATGACCAATAAATATGGGTACAGGCTATTCGTGTCACCGACATATGCGATGTACATCATGACTTGCTCTGAAAATTCTTCACTTCTTATTGGAATCAACTTCTCTTTTATTTTTTTCGTTTGAAATATTTCTGTGGATGCATTCTTGACATTCTGATAACATGATAAAATGATTTTGGATATATTTCTTTATCTTTTTGATACCTACATGACACAAATCTCTGCGTATTTTCCTGATGAAATCTCTTTTAATTTTCTTCGGAACCAATTTAACGCACAATTTTCTTTTTGCCTACCATATAACACATTCTGATAGATCAATTGGTCCTTTAGTTGTAATAATTCCTTGGTTATTTCATTTTTATCACCTTCTACCCTCTCCTGTATTTGTTTCTACTGATTCAACTCTGAGCACTTTTCTTGTTAGTGTTGATGAATATCGTGTTCTATCCATTGAATTGTAGACTGAATCACGACTGTATTGATATGTTTCACCCTTGCTTTTGAAGATTTTTGGTTATACCAATATTGGTGCACCACAGTTTTTGCTTCACCTCGTTAAAGCTTCTGTCGCACTCGTCTGACCAAAATATTTCTTTAAATTTTCCGTTACATGCACTGTGCAATGGTGCTGCTAATTCTGCTTTATTCTTGATAAACCATCGATAGTAGTTACACAGATTTAAAAATGCTCGTGGGCCTCCCATCTCTTTCTATGATATTGAGCCCTAGGCTCTTTAGAGGGTCCACCCCAACTAAAAAGCACTAGCAGCCCCACAATTGACTTCCAACGAGTTTGTCAGCTTTCCTCTTACGATGTCTCTTCAGACCCCCAGTAAAAAATGACCAACCATGTTCGGATGTTCCATGATTTAGAATTCATTTGGCCGTTTCCGTGGACTTTGAACAGTCAGCAAAAGGACAAATTTAACACTTCTAAGGATATCGTTTCCGAGAGATTCGTTGAAACATTCGTATCGACGGTCCGTACCTGAATACTGCTTGTAATTGTTGGATTGTCTTCCTTCTTCGTGGTATCACCAATCAGTTTTACTCAACCACATAAATCGCTATCACAACAGTCACCTGCTTTTCTTCTTTGATGCTTCTGTTGGATTTGATTTGATTGATTTGCTTCTTCCGTGTGATCTGTCTTGTAGGGTCTGGTCAGCCACCCCATTGATGCATAGCTCCTAGAGCAGTACTGACATGGATAAGATTTTTGCTTGTCCGGTACCGTTTCATGATCCATTTTGATATGTCTATTGAGCTCCTTTTGTTCTGCAAAGGGCTTCTTGCAAAGCTCGTAGTGACATTGGACCATTTTCATTCTCGGTTTGATCAGTTTCGGTAGATCTTCGGTCTTCCTCCATACAATACTCCTGTTGCGGATTAAATGATCGAGCCTGTCTAGCATACGGAGTTGAGTGCCATCTACTAACAGGTTGATAACAGAGTCAACAGAGGTGGTCTCTCCGAACAGCCATTCCGCATCGATCTGCCGGCATTCTTCGAGTTTCTGTTTGCTTCTTCCGGTGATCTTTCTAATACATTCAATTGTGCTTTTCAAAATTATTTGCACACATAGCTGACCTTCTCTTGTTACCAAGGGGACGTGGAACAGAAGCCGTCTCTTGGCAATGATGTTCACTGGATGATTTAATCCGATACTGATCGAGTCCATTCTGATATGATCTTTCTTATGTATATAACGTGCTGTTCTTGTACGGGAGTTATGTAGGGCGTCCATTTTTCGATGAGGCTCTCATTTGTACGCCAGTTCTCCGAGCCATAGTATACGATAGGAAATATACAGTTTTCAACCAGTACCTTTTTGCTTCTTAAAGTAAGTATATTACTTTTGATTACAGAACCGAATTCCCTTAGCCTGGTTCTCCCTTTCTTTATCCTTTCCTTGATGTTCACAAGTATCTTTTGTGGTAAACTAGAAACCCAAATAGTTTAATTCCGTTACTCATTCTATTTACATGTCATTGACATTCGTGGCTGTATATATCCTTTGTTCATTGTGATTCATAATCTTAGTTTTTGAGGCATTGATTTTCAGACCCATCTTAGTGAAAACACTTTTTTAAGATATCAAGATTGCTGACCAGATTGTTGTAGTCAGGATCGATGATACAGAGATAGTCAGCGCAAGACAAGTAATTGAACTCAGTTGTCTCGCCTTCGTATTGGAGTCGTGTTCCTCCCTTCATTCCATGATCTGCTGCTATTTTGAGTGCTCTATCAAATAGAATATTCAATACAATAGGACCCAAAACACACCCTTGCCGTACTCCTTTATCGTAAACGTATTCTCACCAAGTGAACCTTCAAAGTCAATGTGGAATAGTTTGATAAGTTCCAAAATCCTCCTATTGACTCCCAACTTTTCCAGTGCTGTCTACAGAATTCTTTTGGGTACACTGTCGAACGCCTTTTCCAGGTCTATGAAAATGATGAATATATCATTGTAACCAAATTGTGCCGATTCTTGCAATTTCCTGAGTATTCCTATTGCATGACCGGTGCCTCTCCCTTGTCGGAAACCGAACTGCCAGTCACTCAGACTGTTTTCAAGTATTGGAATGATTCTGTTAGCAATGAGCCTGGCTAGTATTTTGCAACAAACTTCTAGTAGGAAGATACCTCTATAGTTGTTGATGGCCTTCCTAGATCCTTTTCCTTTGTACAGAATTATGATCTTTGCCTCACTTCACGACTTTGGGAAATTCTCTAATCCACTCCAGATTCTATGGAAACATTCCTGTATTTCCACCATAATTCTATACCTCCCCATTTGAACAATTCCGGGATAATCCCGTCCGTGCTCGCTGCTGTGTCGCTATTCAGTTGGCTATTAGCTAGACCAACCTCCTCGATGTTTGAAGGATCATTTAGTGCTCTGATAGTATTTACGCTTTCTCCGATTAGTTGAATTCCAGTTGTTTCATCCCAATTATTACTGTCGAACAATTTGGAGAAGTGATTAGTTAGTTCCATATCTGACACTGCTGCTTTGGTCTTACATAATGTGTATTCCTTCGTGTCTGGATTACACAGCAGCCTCATTTCCTGGAAGAGCTCTTTCAGCCTGCCATTCTTTTCATTGTATAAGATCTGCGAGATGTTCTGCCCAATGGTATCTACTCTATTACGTTTCCACAGTCGAATATTTCTGAGTACTTTTTATGTGCTTCCTTCCATTCGTGGTGTGTCGTATCATTCCTGTTGTTGACAAAATTCTTTCTTTTATCCCATTTTTCCTGCTCGGTTTTCCACAACTACAAGCCGCGGCTGTAATAACCTCTGTAATACAAGTCCAGCAGGGTTCCATATTTCGGCTTGTAGCTTTTAGCGATTCTTCGATCTGAGCCTTATGGGACGATAAAAAGATTTTGTCAGATATCTTCCCTCCTTTCCGTTTCTGGCAAGTTTTCCTTCTGGGCCTATTTCTCTTTCTGAGCCTTTTTTGTCCGCTACTAGGCGTTTGAGATCAGAGTAAAATGAGGATTTCTCCTCTGGAGAGTATCCACAGTCCGTAGGACCATAGACAGCATGTCTTTCTGGAATCTGACATACTAGTATACGATCACTTTTCGTTATTGTCTCGATGTTAGGACTATCCGATCATTAATGCGACACATCATATTTTACTGTCCCCAAAAGCGTTCCCGCTGTGCAGAATCACCCAATCTCAAATTTCTTACACAGCATTTCCACCACAGTGGGTTTCCGTCAAAATACATATGTCCAGGTGTATATTTTTCAGAATAACGAACAGATTAACAAGTTTTTCATCCGTTAATCCTCTGACATTCAAATTTCCAAGCTTCAGTCTGGCATTACTTCCTTTCTAGAGTGGTTCACGCCTCGGGAGCTTATTGACTGCGAATCCTGCCAGACTCATAGTTAGGGAAGTAGAAGCGGTAAATATACTGCGCATAAGGGTGCTGGGCCTATTTGACAGGTTACTCATTAACCTAAACGATTAGCATCGATTAGATACCAGGATCCACCACGAGGAGGAGAGTAACATTAGATCCTCGTAAATTTCACGTACACTTTGGAATCGGAAAATTTTGAATTTCTGCCACTTTCAATTTATTTGTTGAGATATCTTCCTTATTAATTGTATGTCCAAGGAAAAAAAATTATGGAGCCACCAAAGGCATCCATTAACATTTGGCTGTGTGGCATTGGAAAGGAAACTTTCTTTGAAACATCATTTTATTTCTGAAATCTAAACAAATTCGAATACCTCCATCTTTCTTTGGCGTAATGACTAACGGTGAGTTCCATTCACTTTTAGATTTCCTAATTATTCCTCCCATTTCCTAAACCTTTCAAAAATCCTTCGATTTGACTTTCTAAATGAATGTATTGCCTTTTTGGATTCAGAAAAATAGATTTACTTTCTGTTTCAATTTTATGAACCACAATATCTGTAAATTCCAAATCGTATTCATGTTTCATGAAAATATCATAATTTCGTTTCACGAGGTCTTCCAGTCGTATCTTTCCCACCATCATAACTGACTTCTTGATAGTTTTTTAAAGTTTGATTCAAAATTTATGCATCACATTAGCATCCAATGACTACCGACCGGATTGCTTTCACCACTAAAAATCTACCGCATGGCATTCTTCTTTCTATTTCCAAACTAAGTTTCATTTTTTCCAAACACTTATGGCCTTCTGAAAACGCTTCATTTAGTAGAATTGAACTCTTTTCTAATCTGGGTTGCCCAATTTCCAACCAAACCTTTTACTAATAACTGAAACGCTAACTCCACTATCCAACAACATTATTACATTGTGATTGTTCAGCTTAACATCGCTCCACCATCTACCGTCTGACTCATACTATCTCCGCAATTCGACGTTTTTGGATAGTTTATGCCGACTCAACAGATGAAATGCTATTATGGAGTCTCTGGCATTTAAATCATCTTTATATGGTACTATATCGTACAGTTTCTGAAACTATATCCACGTTTTCCACAGATTAAATAACAATTGATAAAAGGATAATTTTTCCTCAAATGTCCGTGTTTTCCACTTTTATATCAATTCTCTTTTGTTAAATGCTCCTCTTCTGGAGTCGGAAGTCTCTTTATTTTGCAATATAACTTCCTTTCGTGCTAAGCCGAATGCATCGGGTGATTATATTGTTGTTTATCTTCTGTTAATCTACTGGATTAATCTCTCATTACTTTTATTAAATCTTTCCGAGGATATTCTACTTTCCATTCTTAATGTTGTTTGTCTGTCGTTTGTTTCAGTCAATCGAGATGTATTTCTTCGATGTTCTGGATTCTCATATCTTCTAACTTGATGTTTGTCTTTCTTTGCCATTTCTACATTGGATGTTTTGGCGGTTAAGACATAATTCCTTTCTTCATTTGACATATTGTCCTCATAAATCGTAGCTTCCATTCTCATTTCGTCTACCGAAATGTTGGGTTTGAAAACAAATCGATCCTTCAGAACTTGAGATTTTATTCGCTTTTTTAATGGTTCATTCAACATTTCATCATCGCTGTGTTTCCTGAAATTTTCATTTGTTTTCCGAACCCTTAATTCGAATGTTAATAATCTTTCATTCTCACCTTGACAAAATTGGCTTAGTTTATCTAATTCTTCCAACAGTGCTCCTTTCTTTATAAATGTTTTCTGGAACCAATTTTTGGATTCAACATCTGACAAGGGTTTCTTATCATCTTCTGTTGCATTCCCCCAAAGAATTTTTGATTCGTATATCAACAAATAATAGCACATTTCCAAGAATGTTAACCCAAAAATTTTTGACCATTGGCAGATATCTCTGTACCATATTTGACCTTCTTCAGAATCGACTCTATTGTATTCCTTCATTTTCTTCTCGAGAGTTTTCTTAAAGATTGATGGAAGCTCTAGTTTAGGAAACCTCAAAACTTTGATTGGAATACAAACGTGAAATCTCCAGGTCGTCGGGGTAACTCGAGGATCGGCAAGAACAAATATCTTTTACCCCAACGATAAGGTAAAATTACGTATAAGATTATGAATGGTGGGCCGAGTATTAAGATTGGAATTAACAAAATTTTTACATATTATCTTTTAGATATACGTGTGATAGATAGAATGATAGATTAAAACCATCATTAATAATCTCACATTTTTATATTTGACTCAATTAGTTGAGCAATGATCAAACAATGATTTTCCCAATATTGACAATGAATTCCAGATAAAAAGAAATAAAGATTCAAAACAAAATTTCTCTTGAAATTAAAAAATTACAAATCATAACTTTAAAATTTTTACACCGCGTCCCTAACACAACTGCCTGTATTTAAACAGCGCAAAAATAAGAATAATCAATTTTTACAAAATTTTACATATATAAATATAATTTTTTTAATTTTTATAGAATTTTAACTTAAATTGTTTTTTAATAAATATTTTTTACATCTAATTATTGTATGTATCATATCATGTTATATTTATATTACCAAATAGGAGACAGATGGGCTTGGTGAATTAAAACCCATCAATCAAAATCAATTAAAAAGAGTAGAAAATGATTTAGTTATGGTAAGCATGTTAATTTTTATAATAATCAATTTCAGTAATAATAAATCAAGAAACAGGATGAAAGTCCTATTAAAATAGTTTCTCAACATTCAAAAAACATTTCTCCAGATAAAATGGTTAAACCTGTAAGTATCAATAGTCCAAAATTGGAGCCCAGATCTCAGTCTCCAGTGTTAAAGAAATTATCAGATGCAAATCCTTTGACAAAACAAATAAGTGCTGCACAATCTCACGTGAAAGCTCCGTCTCAGAAAAATAAATATGTTTCTAAACCAAAATTTCCTCCAACGCGACCAACGTCATCTCAGGTGATTTTTAATTTCATCATTTTGTATTATTGAAAATTTTTATTATGTGACCCGTACGTAATCACATTAGTAAAGGTGAGGTATTTTTGTGAAACATTTGACTTACTATATACATAAATTAATTCACTTGAACTTAAAAATACTTTATGGCATGTTTTGATTACCCTTAGTCGTCATTTGGAGATTGACTGATAGAAAATATTCTTCAATGTCGTGTTAAATGATTTTTTCGTGTAAGTAACGCTTCAGAATCGCAGCGAATTGTTATTAAAATTTCAGAATTGAAGTTTCTTTAGGTCAAACTTTTATGTCAAATTCATTATTCTATTATCGAGACTGAAGCTCAATTTCGAGATGAAGCTCTGTTAGGAAGAATATTATTATTTATAAATTATTATTCATAATTATTTTCATTCAAATTTATATATTAATTTATTTAAAATTAATTAAATACGGGTTCCCATTAATTAATTTCATTATTAATTCTCGATTTTTTTTGTATTTGTTTTAATTGTCAAGTATATTTTGGGATACAAATTAATTGTGTACTTCTATATTAAAATTAACAAGAAGGTTTTTCCTGCTCCAAACATGCTTTTGTTTTAAAGTGGTTCTTTTTTCTCACTTTTAAATCACTAATAATATAATACTTTTTTGTTTATAATACTTTTTTCTTTTCCATGCAAAAAAAAATATAAAAATGAGTAATGGATAAAACACGTTTTTATAACTCGTTACTTTTATGCAAATCTTAGTTTTCGATTATGATATGAAATGGTTCGTTTGTTCAATCGTTCTGTAATGTCCGATGTTGTGAATAAAAAATCTAGCTGTCTAACTGTCTAACTAACTAACTGTCTTCAGAATTTTTGTCGATTCAAAATCAAGATAAAATGCTGAAACTTTTTGAATCATCTATTGTATGTTTTGTAGTGAACTATGTCTTCAATCATATTATATTTCTAGACTCTTTTATTTTATTGGAATTCATATAAAATGCAATTCCTTAAATGATTTTTATCAACATGTTTATATGAATGAATTTCAAGAACCCATAAGAACACCAATATGGGTTTTCAAACATTTATTTTTATCACAATTTGAATTGTCTTTTGAACTTAGCAAAGCTTTCATAATTTGACATCTTGCTAAATTGATAATTTTTTGTTAATGTCTTGTTAATAAACACTTATTCGAACAAATTTTCATGATTTTCAGATTTTATTTTTAAAGTTCTAATTTTATAATGTTGGTAATAATTTTATGTACATATTAATTCACTTTTAAAAATGATTGTATTTAAAGAAAAAACATTAATCTAATCAATTTAAAAATTAGTTAAGTTATTTACTTTATTTAAACTTTTGATAATAAAATTTGAAACGATTTAATATTTTAAAAGTTTTTAAATATCTTATGTTATAATTTAAAATCAAATTATGCTCGAATAATTCATCGCGAACATCTAAAATATCAATTTTCCATCTGGGTGGGAGAAACACATTTCCAAATACTAAACTCAAAATACAAAATTCAACATACCAAATGTAAAATATTCCTCACAACTTAATAATGAAATTATTGCTTCCATAAATTTAAAGAAACACATGTAGAAATAGTAAGATGACTGTAATTTATGTTTCAAATCAAACATGATCAATCGTATTGAAACTTTAGATGAAATTATTTGAATGATTTTTTTAAAGATATAATAAGTTCAATAAGTACGCGGACTAGACTAGAAAGCAAAAGATTTAAGTCATCTTTAAGAGTGTTTTGGTTAAACTTACTTTAACGAATTTCCTGACACAATTTGAGACTGTCTGTTGTATATTAGGATTGTATCGATACACTATTAATGTTTCTCATGGTTTTTTATACTGAGGTTCCACGTAGCAACTCGTATTTCATAATAGTTCGAATTTCTGCCTTTTCATTTTTTTAAAATACTGATCGTGGCTTATGGATGCATGATAACGTACGAACCCACATAGCAGCCGCTGCAGTTGATTTCCTCCATGATTTGGAAGTGAATAAAGTGCCTCAAAGCTCCTATTTACCAGATTTGAATTTGCTTGATTGACATATTATTTGAAAAATATGTTTGCTATTTTTTTTAAAATTTATTAAAATATTTTAATATTTTAATATATTTTAAATATATTTCAAATATTCTATGTTTGATACAGACTCCTCTTTGGTTTCATTTTGGTAATTTTATAATTCTATTTTATAAATGGATGATCCACCTGATAATAACAGCAAAACATGTCGTAAATTGTGAAATAATAAATGATTACTTAAAAGATATTTAGGGTAGACTGGGGAAATTCGAACACAACTTTTGCGAAATCAATAATTCAAAGCTTCATCCTCACATATGACCTAAGGCTTAAAACTATGGTGCACCTTTAAACTTGCGTTTCATATCCAGAATTTTAGTTTCGTCTATATTCGGAACCTGTTTTTAATACCAAAATCGGCCTAAACACATTGGGGCAAAATGGATAGTACTCAGGGTAATTCGGACATCATCAATCATTACGCAGTTTTGTCTGATATGTGACCTCTATTCGCTTCGAAATGCTGGAGGAAAATTTGGAAAATATATTGTTCCATTCAATCAGACTTGGATTCCTTAATTTTATAACCAACTACATAAGAGGAGGAAATGGGAGAGCTCTGTCCTTCAAATACAAGGAAGGGTGGTATGATTTGACCAATGGCATTGAAACATGGCACAAAGATTGTCAGTGATGCATGCTCTGCAATCCTTAAATTTACCACTGACCACTGACCTCGTTTGGCAATTACCTGCGACGATGTTAGAATCGAGGATAAACCTGTCTCATCCGCATTGTAGATCAGGTTTGGGTAATTGTGTAGTTCCAAGTCTCTGATCAAGGCAAATACTGGTCATAAAATGATGAGATTCGAGTAGCACTGAACTCCTCAGCACGAGAGACAGAAAGACCTTCAGGCTGTTTGGTTGAAAGCTGTATGTCTTTTCATCTTGACTAGCAGCTGCATTCAGGCTAATATATATATTAAACTGGTCAATTATTGCCAGTATATATTGACATCTATAAAAAATGAAGTATTCGTCCCTCAATCAAGCTAAGAATGAGTACTTTATTTTTTATTATATTAAATCTAAACAGGTTAATCAACGGAGTAGTGATAGATTAATCTGTTTAGTATCTTTCAACAATAATAATTGCAACGAATGAATAAATGAACTAATAGTATTAATGTCAACAACTTTTAATTAATGTAAAGTAACTCACAATTACAACGTTCGATATAAATTTTGACCAGTGGTGGATAATTGTCACCATTGGTAAGTTATTACGAGGTTTGACACAAAAAGCCGATAATAATAGAGTACTCAAATGATATTGATGGTTGTAAAGCTGTAGACAATACTTGAGTTTCCTTTTTATTACTACGTTTTACTTAGCTTCGTTTCTTGTCTGGAACAAATCTTGCGATTGATTTTTCGACCACTTTCAGTCATCCAATTGAGCTGAATTTTTTTATACAGGCTTGCTTCCGATGACA
>MQRK01250601.1:21055-35093 GCA_001938485.1 Girardia tigrina
TTTACTAAAATTCAATAAAATTGACTATTGACTACATAAATAGATATGAGGTTAGTAACAAATTCGAAATGAGGTAAAAAATATGAAATGAGGTAACAAATACGAATATAAGGTTATTTCGTAGCAAATACGAAATTAATTAGTTGTACACCTAATATTATAAAAATGGAAGTAGCTAAAATAAAAAATGAAACCGAAAGAGATAAGAGAATAATAAAAAAAATAACAAATAATGAGAATTTATATAAGAAAATGAATTTGGCAACTCAAGCTGATTATGGCTTGAAACAAATTGGCAAAGTTGTTATCCTGAAAGAAAATATAGCTGGTTTAAAATCAAAATTATATAAAGCTGTTGATTATTGTGCCGAATTAGAAGAAGATAAACAAATACTCGAACAAGAAAATAAAAATCTGAATAAAAAAGTGGAATTAAAAAATAAACAAATAGATAAATGTTTAAAAACAATTGGAAATTTTAATGAGGATGTACTAAAAGAAATAACCGAAGATATTAAAAAAAATAACCGAAGTCTACTTTCAATGGCTGTCAAACATAAATTAAGAGACACAATTTTCTAAAAATAGCGGAATTGTATATTTATAGAAGTTTGTTTATGTGAATAGAATTGCAATTCTAGTTAAAACATGGCAAACGGAACATGTCACAGACTTATTGATCCATCCACATATAATGTAAAATTTTGATTAAAAATCATAAATAATTATTAATAAATTTAAATAACTACTTCAACATTATTTTTAATATAAACACAAAATGGTTTAGAAAATATACTTGTGAAGGTCGGGCTCAATTTCAAAATTTTTGAAACAATTAATTTTTATAAAGAATTTCTAAAATAATTAAATATTTAAAATCAAAAGTTTTTAAAGCAATTTTAAGTAAATATATATATATATATATCTTAATTAATTTTAGAAAGTTATTTTCGAAAATAATGAAATTTTAATTGTAGAGTAAATAATATTATTAATAAAAAAATTTTTATAAAAACAACCACGTTTTTCAAGCATTACCAATGCACTAAAAAGAGGAAAATAATTTTTTTCTAGACATGTGCGAAATTTATACTTAACCCAAAAACGTGGGGCGGATTTCTGAATTACTGCTATTTCCTCTTTACTGCTTTTTAGTAACAATCGATCATTTCTATGCCCCACGTATTATTTATTTATTATTATTTACCACGTATTATATTATTTAACTATTTTTAGTTATCATTTAGGAATTCAAATCTTTCGATTGATTTCGAATAACAGAAAGGATAATAAAACCAAAATAACAAAGTTTTATTTTAATAAAAGCAAGTTTTATTTCAAAATAATTTTTTGTACGTATTAATTAATATTATTGATTTTTTTCATAAAGTTAAATTATAGCATATGCGGTTTATGTAGAGCCGTAAATGTTTTAAAATATTGTATTGTCATCGGAAGTAAGCCTGTATAAAAAAATTCAGCTCAATTGGATGACTGAAAGTGGTCGAAAAATCAATCGCAAGATTTGTTCCAGACAAGAAACGAAGCTAAGTAAAACGTGGTAAAAACTTAAAATGAAATTAATTCTGAAATAATGGATTTTTAAATAATTGATTTAAAAGAAATATATAAAGTCAAGGATACTTATGTTGTACTAATTTTAAAAGTTATTCTAAAAAATAAATATTAAGATTTTTATCATTAATTTATTTAAATTGTATCTAAAATTTGTATGGTATTTAAAATAATTGTAGGTAAAAAATGATTTTAAACTGAAATATTGATAATAAAAAAAACATTAAAATTTTTATTAATGTTTCACAAAAAAAAGAAATAACATTAAACTAATTCTAAAATAATAAAAAATCATTATGGTTATTTTAGTAAAATATGACTATAAAATTTTGTTGGTTTTAATTTATAAATAGTGGAATGTAAATTTTCAGAATAAATAGAAAAAAAATTTTCAATTTTAAATAACTTATCAGTTTATTTATATTTATAATTTCATATTTTTATATAAAAAACCTGGACAAAAAGAAAACGAAAAAGTTCCTCGACAAACAATTTTTTATTAAAAAAAATTGTTAAATAAAAATTGTTTGAATAATTGTTAGTTGTGTTATTAATAAATTTTTGGTGTTAATGAATTATAATATTGATCAAGAACCAACAATACTTTTATTTAATCCATAACAAAGTTGTATGCAATTCCTCGTACAAATTCTAGTATTTCTCTATTTTTGAAGTCATTGACGACTTCCAAAATTCGTTCATTCGTTTTTTCGTTTTGGTGTATGCTGATCTCCTCGAAGAAATTGTTCATATAATTGATCAACTGATTTTTGCATCATACGCAATCCATCTATGAACTTCCAAAGAGAAGGATCGTCTGCCCCGAATTCTCTATTCAATTTTCTGTGGGCAGCTTCGGCAAAGTTATTGGTCCCTACATTCATTATTTTTTGTTCTCAAATAACGCGACCAAATGGCCGGGTTGAAAAGAGGGTGGTGGCGTACATTATTATACAGCATTCTTCTAATATAATAATCTTCAAAGTAATGTAAAACAGGAGTAAATTCTTGACTTAAACTATTACTCAAGACTCCAAATGATATTCCAAGTTCCTTTATTGCAACAAAAGCCAAGGCAGCTATCATGCGCGTCTTAAAAGCAAAAATCTGCATCTTTATTATAGCGACTAATTAGGCCTACGTCTACCAGTTTACACCTTATATTTTGAACTAAATGGAATAAACATCCTTGTAAGCTACCATTAGGAAGAGCAGAAGAGAAAACATTTATCACTGCAACCTCAAAGTCTAATGATATTGCTGTAGGGTGAAATGTAGACCAAGATTCAATTATCATTTGAATCATTCGAGTATACGTCTACTCCTTTTTATTTGGTAGAAGAGCGTATAAAATCGGTACAATATAATTACCGCGTTGAGCCATGATAACAAAAATTTTGGCAAAAATTTTTGGAGTTAATTTAAAAGTTCCATCGACGAAGATTTTGTCAACTTGATTTATCCAATTTTTCACACTGCCTTTAGCAAAAAATAAAATTCTGTTTCCATCACCATATTCCGAATCAGATAATAAAAATGATTCATCTTCATAATTTTTATAATTTTCATATATTTCGATAGAAGCTCGATCTAGAGGTTGTGCTGGTGTAATATTCACTACCTTTCTTGTTCGATTAATTCTTTTTCGAATAGCTTCCTGGTTAGGCAGTTCACTGAATGCTGCAGTAGTCATTCCTTGAATTGCAATAGTGCGAATCTGTGAAGGAATTTCAAATGTTTTTTGGCTCTGGCCTTAATAACTGCCATCCTACGACAAACTTCAACATATGAGTGTTAACTACCTTAAAAAAGCTCCGGTTTTAGCGATTCTGTAAATCCTTCCTTTACATTTCTTGTTCTTTTCAAACTCCACATCACATCGCCATGATTTTAGCATTTTCGTGGAAATATACTTATCAAAGACATAAATATCCATCATACTCATACTTTTCGGTACCTCTGTTTGAACGGATCATCAAATGTAAACTATAAATTATATATTTTGTGTTATTCAAACAAATAATATTTATTAAAATATTTCCATATGATTTCATAAAATTTAAAATTTAGAAGAGTTTTATATGCCTTATTTTTATATTTCAATGTAAACGTTCATATGGTTTTACTAAGATTTGAAACACATGAAAATAAACATAGAAAAATAAATAATTAAAAACTGAAAATAAAACTTTTATATTATGTATCTTATTTTTATATTTTAAAGTAAACTTTCATGCAATTTTACAAAGATTTAATTGATAAAAAGAAAAAATACTTGAAATTTAAAATTTTAAATCATATACTTTATTTTTACACCCTTATTCGTTTCTATATAAAAAATATTCATTTTATATTTAACTTTTTAGTTTTTATAAGAAAATTATTAGTTTTTATATAGAAATTTTTAAAACAGACAATATATTAAATAGGATATTATTCCTAAAAATCCTAATTAATAACAAATTATTTCATTTTATTCCTATGTCATTTAAATCCTAATTTTTGGCGTCGAAATATCCTGCTTCGCTTTTTACTACCTGCACGACACAACCGTTTGTGCATTTCTTCAATAAAATTGGTTCACTTGGCCTTTCGGATCCAGTATTTATTATCATTAGTGTCCATTTTCTTGTTCTGCCTTTACTAATGTTCTCGATTATCTATTTTATTTCATTATTATTCTTCTGCTATTTAAAGCAATCTGATTCTTCGCTTAGTGCCAGTATTCTTGTTTTAATCTTTCCTTTTTTAGCTTCTTCATGCATTGTTTGACACTAATTGAAGAATTCACACGAATTTTTTGACATCGCATTTGCATTTAAATGTTTTTCACCTTTTCGATATTCCATTTGTATATCAAGACTACTCAAAAAATTTTATTCGTGTTTGGAACTGTAGTGTGATAGCGTTCTTTGTAATCATCATAAACGCAATAGCTGTATGATCTGTTCGTAACGAAAATCGTTTTCCATACAAGATGTTATGTGAAATAATAAATTGCAAGTAGTTCTTTTCTTGTAATGTAACAGCCTAGTTCATGTTTATTCATTTTATGTGATACATACGCAATCACTCTTTCTCTTCCACATTCGTCTTTCTGACATGTGATAACACCGCCCCTGTCGTATCAAAATTTGCGTCTGTATCCAGTATGAAGTCTGGTAAAATCAGGATATTCCAAAATCTGTGTTTTAATTATTCTTTTTAGTTTTTTGAAAAGCTTCATCACATTCTTCAGTCCAAATCAGTTTCTTATCCTTATTTTTACTACATAAACCTTTCAATACTTTTGCATATCTTACGTGATCCTTTATAAATTTCCTGTAGTAATTTGTAAAGACCAAAAAGCTTCTTATTGTTTAATGCATGATGGGCTTTAAAACTTGCTTATCGCATCAGTCTTTGTTTTATCTGTTTCAACACCATCTTTACTTATAATATGTCCTAAAACTTTAGTCTTTTCTACTAAAAATTGACACTTCTCTTGGTTTATTCTCAAACCTGATTCTTTAACTTTCTGAAATATGTTATTTACTCTTTCTAGATATTCTTTCTTCTTTTGCAAAAATCAAAATATCATCCAAATATTGTACTGCTTCTTTCCAATTCAAATATCCCAAAACTTTCACCATTAGCTGCTGAAAAGTTGCTGGGGCTGCAGAAATTCCAAAAGGCAATCTTTTGAAACAGTATTGTTTATTCTTTGATGAGAATACCGTCTTAATCTTTGACTCATTTTTTAACTCTTCTTGATGGTAAGCGTTTCCCAAATCGATGGTACTAAAATATTTTGCCCGATATGTCGATTACATTTTGCATTGGAAACGCTGGTCGGATGGTGATTTTATTCAACTGACAAAAATCTACGCATACTCGAATGTCTTGTTTTCTTTCTTCCAAACACATATCAAGGGAAAGTTCCAAGGAGAACTACACTTTTCGATAATATCATTTATAATTCCATCTAGTTTCTCTTCAAAATGTTTCGGTTGCCTATACGGTTTTACCAGTACTGGTTCTCCATGCGTTTCTATCTTGTGTTTGGTTAACGAAGTTTTCCCAATATCCAATTTATCAGCCATTAATATTGATCTGTGCTTTGTTAAAAGATCTATTAGCTGATTGTCAACTGTAGTTTTGTACACTTCTTTTTTTTCTTTTAATCTATCTTCATCAGAAGGACTACCTCTAATTGCCAATATCCTATCAACATTTAATGCATTTTTCTTCAACTTTATTCCAAATGTATTCAAAAATCTATAGCTGCAATCATTTTCGGATCGATTTCTTTGACAATATAAAACTCTATTGTTTTATGTACTCTTTCTATTATCACCTTTCAATGTACAGTCCCATAGTTTACAAGTTCTGAGTCATTTGCACCGTGAATACGCTTTCTTGTTTCCTAATCTGAATATTTTCCATACCTGTTAAGAGAGCTCACACATTTGTAACAACATTTATTGCAATCACAATTTAGATCATCTTTATGACAATCCGTAATAATGCCTTCGTTCAAATTCATCTATCAATGTTTAATACTTCTCATCCCAAATCTGAACTAACTTGAAAAGAATTATTTTATTTAAAATGTGTACTTTAAATTTTATTGGTTAAAATAAAATTACTTTTTATAATCATTTAAAAACATTAATTTGATTTAATTATTTAAACATTTATAAAAATAAAATTATTTAAAATATACAATAAAAATAAATTAAAAATTTGAATATTAAATCTAAATTTGAATAAATTATTACCAGATTATAAGAATTAAAATATTAATTATCCATTTGATTAGGGGATACACAATCCAAAATCAACACACAACATGCAAAAAATACACAAAGCTCCAACATTCCAAATATCTAAATATTCCAATTAACTAAATTATTAAATAAAAAGGGTTATTCAAAATCAATTGTTGAGAAATTGACCAAAGAAACAATTGATAAATTAATTAATAAACCGATTATAAATGATAAAGAAGACTCAACAACTTTAAAATATGTTTTAAGTATTCCATATTCAGAGGGATTTGGTCAATTTAAACGTTCAATTTTAAAATGCATAAATAATTCCTTTAATTTAAAAATAATATCACAAACATATAAAATCCAAATGTGTTTTGTAATAAATCTCCAACCCCATTTGGATTATGTTCGGATCTCGTATATAAATTTACATGTAATGGGTGTAATGCCACATACATTGGAGAGACGTCCCGTCATCTTTGTAGGAGAATCCAAGAACATGGTCGGAATGTAGGTGTGAGTAATATTGAAGAACACAGAAAGGGTTGTAAGTCGAATGAAAACATAAACATAAATGATTTTAAAATTCTGTGTTCTCGTTTTAAAAACTATTGGGAGAGGGTGGTCTGTGAAGCACTTTATATCAGATCTTTAGATCCTAAGATTAATGTGCAAACGGGTCTCTCGAAAACCCTATTAAGCGTGTTTAGATGACATAATAATCCATTGATGACATAATCACTGCTTGCCTATATAAGCATATTTAAAATTCATTTCTTTCTTGACACCTGACGATGACGGTTATACCGTCGAAATTAATTGTCATAAAAAATAAATTTAACAAATGGCTTGTTTTTGTTTATATACATGTGTTATATGTTTTTTTAAATCTCTTGAACTGCTCTATCACAATATATATTAAAACTTCTAATTAGTCGTTAATATAATTTTTATGGTCTTTTAGAAAAATCATGGAAAAGTTTGAAATTCGTGTTCTTTTACGCCATTACTGGAAACAGGGCTTAAACGCAACTGCAGCAACAAAGAAGATATACAAAACAGCACACCTCCAAATAAACAAAGGAAAAAATCAAAAATCTCGACACCTTTGAACTTCTTCCACACCCAGCGTATAGTCCGGATCTTGCGCCATCCGACTATCACATTTTCCGCTCTATGGCACACTTTCTTCGTGGTCGCAGCTTCAATAATCTGGCCGAGGTCGAAAACGGGTGTCACCAGTTCTTCGCTTCTAAGAACAAGGATTGGTACCGCAGCTGGATCGCACAACTTGCCCATAGATAGGTTCAAGCTATTGATTCAAATTGCCTTTACTTTGAAACAATTTTTTTATTTGTTGTAAAAATGTTTAAATTTTTAATAAAAAATACGAAAAGACTTTTGGTTCACTCTAATAAATATCTTGGAGAGTTTTAGAGCCTACTTCAAATCCGTTACAAACGTCGTTGTCGTCGCTGCCCTCGTTCGTTGCATTGCTTTGTGTTCAAAAGAGTTACGAGGAAAAAATAATTATGATGTTGTATATGCTATTATTGAATATCAGCGAGGCAATCGAGAGCATTATAACAGGGGGAACGGAAATGAAAAATTCCTCGAGAAATCATGTAATAGAAGTCAATACTTCGCGAGACACTCAATATCGGTGTTCCGCCCGATCCTCAGGTCGCCCAAGAATCGGACGGAGATAGCAGGATTGCACAGGGAAATTCTGTGGATGATTTGCTGGGCCCATTTATTGAGAAGTGACTGAAAAATAACACCGGAGCTGTTTTCGACATTCGATTTGTCGTTAAATCTTTCGAATCTTTCACAGAATATTTTAACAATTTCAGTATTGATTTTCGAATTGATTGATTCACATTTCGCTTTGTAAATAATAATCTTATTGGAATAATTTTCTCTAAAAGCATTTTGCTTTCTATTTAAATCATTGTAATTTTCATCCAACACCGACATTCGCTGATCATACAGAAACAATGTGCCGTTTATTTGATTATTTCTATTCAAATTTTGATTTAAAATCGATTGGAGTTTGATAATATCACTTTCTTTAAGTTTATTTTGAGTAGAAATCTCTTCAGATTGATGCTCGAGATCTTTTGTCTTTTTATCTAACTCGATTATTTTCGCTTTTTCCATTTCGATGTTTCCAATCAATTTTTTGACTTCATAACCTAAATCGCGGATTAGTTTGTCTAATTGGAACATTAATATTTGCAATCAATATATTATCGATGGATATTTCGAGTTCATTCATAAAATATCAAAAATTTCGAACTCCCGCAAATTTTTATTATCAAAAATAATTTATTTTTAATCAATTCAGAGCGATATTAAGTCACGTACCAACTTTATTTTTTAACTGTACAAATCTTTTTAATTACAACTCTGATTTAATTAATACCATAAAACAACTCGATAGGTTATCATAATTTCAACAATTTTTTCATTAAACTAATCACGAACACAGAATCTTTCTTTAAAAACGTTATTTTACGTTAAAAATTTCATCCAAAAAATTAAATCATTATTTTTATTTTTTTACATCAAAAAATTCCGTAACACAAATCAATCATAAAAAATTTACATTCAAAAAATTCATAATCATAAATTGCCCAAATTTCCCCAGTCAATTTCAATTTCGTCCAATTAATTAACATAATTCGATTTTGTCTCCAAATCACGTACGCAATTCCGATTTGATAGAAAACAATTTCAACGATAATATAAATAATGATAATAATTTAATTTAAATAGAAAAAATATAATAATTCAAATGTTCGAATCGCGAACACATAATATTATTATATTTTCCTTTCCTCTGAAAGTCACATTTTATATATACTAGCAAAAGACTCTATGTATGACAGGAAAGCTAAATTTTCGTCTTTCAAAGCTTCTGTTTTAATTTTTAAATCGTAATTATTATAATTTATTATTTATTGTTTCGAATTCTATGTTGATTTAAGAGTACGTCAAAACAGTCGACTCCCAGCGCTTTTCAGCGAAGGTATAGTACAGATAGAACCATCACGACGCAGGCTATCCAGATTTACCACGTCCTTATTTTGATCCACTAGGGTTCCTCCATAATTTCACATTTTGATCATAGCATGACCGACAAATTAACAAACACATAATAGACAAATATGATATATAATAACTCTAACCAAGTAATTATCTGAATTTGAATTTAAATTTAAATTTTTTAAAAAAATATAATTAAATTTATCATAATATCCATGGCTGCTAAAATATATTAAATAAAAATAATTACTAATTTGATAAATAATAATGATTTAATGTAAGCTCATGGCCAGGGAGACAGGAGAGGGTTTGCAAAGGAAAATAATTAATAACGAAATGGCGCTTCAAATGCTCTCGATTTTTATCCTCCCCTCTCTGGAGTCACATTCACATTGAGAGTTAACAAGGAGGAAACTGTTTTTGGCACAAAGGAAAAGGCGTCGATTTAGAATCTCAATTATTAACTTTTAATGGTGTCATCTTAGTGGATTTGGCTAGAAGAGCCAAAATATGTCTCTACGCCAACGCCTTTGTGAATGTATCGGTAAATATTCTAGGGGGAAGTCAAGAAGAAATAGATTCGGAAGAAGGGTGGTGTAAAAAGATGACGTTGAAAAGTTAGTTGACTAGGTCAAGAAATCAATTGCTTCATAATATTGTAGAAAGGGCCGAGAGTAAACAATCTTGAATTAAGTACGAGGTGACTTACTCTGAAGTACTAAAAATGCTTGAAAAGCTGCTCTTACTCGGAAAAGCTAGGCCATCTAGATGAAACAAACATAATCATACCAATTTCTCCACAAATTTCCTGTCCATGAACGATCATCTGGACGAGTAATTGAAAAGATTTTGGGAAATCGAAGAAATAACGAATGACAAAAGTCTTAGGAAAAACGAGGAATTAAAAAAGAAGTCTCATAAAGAAATCTAGATAGATTCAGGAAGGTATACGGTGTCGATTCCATGGAACGAAGATATGGCTTTAAGAAGATTAGAAAGTTTGAATAAGCGACTTGGAAAGGATTCGGTTCTCCACAAAGAATATGCACAAATAATATATTCTTACCGAAAAAATGGATATATTAGTGAGGTAACAAACGGAGAACAATCTGATGGCTGATGGTTATCGAATTTCCCAGTTGTGAAAAGGGATAAAGAGACCACGAAAGTAAGAATTGTTTTTGATGCTGCGGCTAAAAATGGAGGTGTATGATGTTTAAACGATTCAATTCACTCCGGGCCGCTACTATAAAATGACTTGATGGAGATTCTTTAAGATTTCAGAAATGACCTGTAGTGCTTGCTTGTGATGTAAAAGAAATGTATCTTTAGATCAAGGTGAAGGAAGAAGATACAATTTATCTCAAATTTCTTTGGACAGAAAATGGGGAACTTAAAAGATACAGTTTTAATCGACTCTTGTTTGGACTTAACGCGTCCCCATTTTTTTCACAAATCATCACGCAAAAGAAGGTTCATATATTCTCTGACTCATCACTAAGAACGTATGGAACGTGTGTATATGTGAGAGAAGAATTCAACATAAGGGTTCGCTGTACCTTAGCTCTAGCGAAAAGCAAGGTTACCCCAATTAAAGTTATCAATATACCTTGTTTGGCTGTCAAATTGGGAAAAAAAATAATGAAGGCACTCGACCTTAAGAGAGATCAACTGGCATACTGGGTAGACAAGGAATATATGCTGTTCTGGATAAATCAGCATGGGTAAAAGTTAAAAAAATTGTGTCGAATCGAGTCGCAAAGATTCAAGAAAACACGGAACCGGATTAGTTGAATTTCATAAGTTGTAAAGAAAATCCTGCGATTTCGTGCCCACGAGGATAAAGAGCAATGATCTTGACAGTAAGGTTTCGTGGTTTTATGGACCAGAATTCTTAAAAAAGAATATGTATCAGTGGCTGAAGTGAGATAAAATATCTAAACAGAGAAAAAACGAGTTTAAAAGAAATATGACAACCTTAATGAAGCACTCAAAAATCGACAATTGCGAGAAATGACAATTATTATTTATTGCTAAAAATATTTTTGAATTATAAAATTTATAAATGCTTTTCAAAATTATTATTATTATTTACTTATTGCTAAAAATATTTTTAAATTATAAAATTAATATATATTTTCAAAATTTTATAATATTAATTACTATTAGAGGTTTTTGGAACATCGTCGGAATTATTACTCTGAGTTATTTCAGACATCAAAACATCAAACGAGAGTGTGCTGGAAGAGTGACGACAGAAACTAATGGTACAGTACTGAATATTACTGATCATATACATGCTCCAGACAATTATAAGTGTGAGGAATGTTTCGAATTGTGTATTGATATTGTGCATGTAGACAGTTGATTCGGATTGTGCCTCTCCTACACGGATGGATGATTGATATTTTCTTTGATTCTTATTAATTAAAAATAATTTAATTTAATTGTAAAGTAAAAAGATTTAAAATAATTTTTGAATGTATTATTTTTTTTTAATGTAATTAAAAATTTTAATATATTAATTTAAGATGTTCTTTTTTTTAAAAAGTGTTTAGATTTAATTTCAACCTATTAGATTTTTTATAATTAATAATTTTTATTAACAGATTTTCATTTATTTAAAATAATTAGTTTGAACTCAGAAAAATATTGACCAAGAGAGATGTCAAATAGTGAATGCACTTCTAATATTAATAAATGTTGTAAACCTCATATTGATGTTGTTAATAATAAGAATGAAACTGAAAAAATCAAATCGAATATACGTGAGCGCGCTGTGAACAGCGTTGAAAAACCTCGACAAATTATTTTGAGCATTACAACAGGAGTTCCGCTGGAAGTAGCTCACATGTTGCCGTCATATTCATCAAGTCAAAGATACATACACAGGAGACGAAGGAGAGCTGATATTAACAATCCCAGACCAAAATCTGTTAAAGACAGCATTCTTCCTGAAGATATGAAAGTAACAACACGTTCAGAAAATTTTATTATTTAAATCTAAGTACTTACAATTATCTTAACGTCTTGCTGCAATTATTCCTACTTATAATGGACGTGAATTTAAGGAGTATTAGCACGCAGTAGCTAATATATATATATATATATATATATATATATATATATATATATATTTTCATCAACATATGGATAGCGGGAAAGGGAAATATATTGCTTTTCGTTTATCTCGATAAGTTTCGGAAGTCGTAAGCATATAATTATCCAAAGTTGAATATATTATCATATTTGTTAATAAGTTTATTTTTACTTTAATTTTTAATTGAAATCTTAAAATTTAGTTAGCCAGTAAATTAGATGATCACGTTGATAATCCTCAGAAATGTGTCCAGATTGAGCCAAGTAATGTCATAAAAACTAAATCCAGTATTGTTTTATCAAACATTAAAGAAAATGAAGGTATGATTAATATGATTATTGTAATATATAACTATTAATTTTTTTTAGAAAACTGTAAAACGGACAATCAAATTGAAGTGCTATCTAACAACCATAACTTAGTATTAAGCATTTTAGAATATGAAATAATTTTATATTTCTATAGGAAATCAAATCTAGTTTACAAAAAAAAGATGGAAATGTTGAAGTTCCATTTAACGATAAAAATAACGAATCGGATTATTCTTCATCCGATGAGGATATAAATACTTTAGCTCCTGTTAAGCTACCGTTTGTATATTTATTTAAGCTTGATTTTTATCTAACTTATTTGTGGTTATAAAATGCGTTCATTGATAATGGGACACTTTAAAATTCTTGTTTAGTTTTTTTAATAATTCAAAAAGCCTATTTTTTTCTTAAATGATTACTTTGTGTAGAAATTCAAATGCAGAGATTTTATTAACATGTTAGACAATTTTTACTAGTATTCGTTGTGGAATTTTTGTTACAGTTTGTATTTTATTTTTTTTAGGTTAATGTATCAATAATTTCTAAGACTCGGTGTTAATATTAATTTTAATTTTCTTGGCAATCTGACGGCCGTGTCTCTCTCGCGACTCGTGGACTATCGCCGCTCTCTGACATCGTGTATTGGCCACCACCAATCATTATTGAAGGCTCTAATGAGGACTGTTTTACATTCTCGTTTCATTTTATTCATTTGGTTGTCCATCGAAATCACCGTCGATTTAAGGATGACGCAGTTCTCCCATTCGTCCTGTCGAATGTCTATAGTTCCAGTCTCACCAGGCCGTGAGTCGGTAATGGCAGTGGCTTCATTGACGAGAGAGTCAGCGAGACTGTATTTTCCGTGATCGAAGTGGACCATCACAATCATGTTGCGAATATTTCGATTTTTTCCTTTAATGAACGGATTTGTTCTATTGTAAAATTGATTTTATTGTTGTTGGGATTAATCCGAAATTGATAGCTCCACGCAATAAAATGATAAAACTCAAATTACGAAAACGCAAAACTTTTTATTTTTAATTTAAATTTTCCCAATCTCTCCAAAAACTACATTAATTTTATTTTATTAAAACAACCCTACAAAATTCAAAATTATTAATATATATATATATATATATACACTAGCGCGCTCGGCCCGCTTCGCGGCCCTCTCTTGCCGGGGGTTCAATTTTTTTTATATTATAAAAGCCCAAGTCACTCACTGCCTGCCTCACTGCCTCACTAATGCT
>MQRK01250615.1:15840-29107 GCA_001938485.1 Girardia tigrina
TATAACAATATCAATTTACAAATTTATTGCACAATGAATTGTATGATGTAAAATTTCAATTCGTATTGTATTACATTAATAAAACATATTTAATTTTGTAAAATAATTATTATTCTTCTTGTCAACTTTGTAAACTAAAATCATTTAATTAGATATTATTATTTTTTCAATTCCAGCTGATATGAAGAACCTCCTATCTGTGGCTCTCATTAAAATTTAAAATATAAAATTTTTCTCTCTTAAATTTCTTCTTGGCCACCCCTGCTCTATATCTTCTGAATCATAGTATGTCGGTCACGTTAAAATTTTACTATGATCATATATATATATATATATATATACTGATAAAATGCAAAATGGCGAAGGAACCGGAGTGAATCTACGTAAGTACTTATCAATCTGGATAACCCACATCAAGATATTTCTGTCAGTAAAGAGACTTCGCCTGAAAGATGCCGGGAAGCCAAAAAGTCGAGTAACGGTTAAATCAACACCGAATTCGAAACAATAAATAATAAATTATAATAATTATGATTTAAAAATTAAAACAGAAAATTTCTGTGAGGATTGGTGCAGAAAATAAGCAAATATATAAAATCAAAAGTTCTTGAAAAGAATTATAATTAAAAATGTCTCTAATTAATTTTAAAAATTAATTCTCAAAAATAAATTAATGAAATTTTATTTGATAAAAATGTCATTTTTAAAACAGATAATTTTTTAAATATCAAAGCTATTTGAAAATGTTGTAAATTTGAAATTTTTTATAAATAATTAATTTTTTAAACATTTGACTTTTTAGAAAAAACAGCCATTAAATTTTTTTAATAATTATTAAAATTATTATTAAAATTCAGATATCTGGTTTTGTGCAAAATAAGGAAATATTGTTCCTCGTAAATTGGTTTGGAAACAGTTAATTTTAATAGACATAAATATTTGTGTTGTGAATTCTATTCTCGATCACGAACTGAATACTTTCAAAGACGAAAATTCAGCTCAAGCGTACTAAATGACGGGTATTTTCTAGTTATCTATAATTTAAAAACTTTAATTAATTATTTATTTAATATATCTTTATATAATTATTTTATTTAATTAATAATTATGTATTATCTATTTTTTCTGTTTGTCGATCCCATAATATTCCGCTCTAGCATTATTTATTGTAAAATTAACATTTACAAATGCTTTCATTTATGTTTCCCAATTGGAACCTAAAGTTATAATATTCTAAAATAAAATTTCAAACATATTTTATCCACAATTTTGTCAATTCAAGCGACTCTTCGTATCCGACTTGAGCTTATTTATATAATAAATCTATTTTTATTTAAGAGAAAATATCGAAATATTGACAATTGAAGATTTAAAATGACTATAATACTAATTGAAAGATAATTTATTGTCTTATTTATTGATTTATTTTGAAAAATTTAATTTTATTCATTTTTATTTTTTTGCTGTTTTTTTAATTCAATGAGATTCAAGCAAAAGTCCTTTATAATTTTATAAGAGGCATTTTATTATTTATTTATATTTTCATTTTTATTTATGTAAGATTGTTTAAATATTTAATTATTATGTTTTCCTTTATTTAATGCTGCTAAAAACAAATGCCAATTGAATAATTACAGAAGACAATTTATTTTTAATAATTTTATTTTTCTTATTTACCTTGACGAAGCAAGTCAAAATTGTTTCCATGTAAGAACTCGCGTTTCCTATTATTTCGAATTTCTACTTTTTTCCATTTTTGAAAATACTGATTATTAAAACAAGTTATCAATAATTTAAATTAATCTTCCTTAATGTCTTCAATAGCCAAAATATGTAGCAATCAAACAAAGAAACTGAGCAACAAAATGTTAAATCATAGTTAAATTATAACTATTTGAATTTATTGTAATAACGCCTACAAATTTCATACTTGATAACCTAATATAATTATAGCATTTTTACAATGAAATCGAACTTTTGCAAAATGAAATGAGTTTTTTTTGGAGAGAATGATCGAATAACTAAAAAATCGAAAGACTCTCTATGATGGGTTGGTATGGGGACACTTAATCCAGAGACAGTTAATCTCGGTACAGTTAATCCAGGACACTTAATCCCGATGTAACTTAATACTGAACTTAAATTCCATTTTGCAAAGGTTCACTTCCATTTTGCGAAAGTTCAATTTCATTACAAAAAATGCTATGTATTTAATTTTATGTCTTTGACTGGAAATGATACTTCAATCACTCATTCGTTCCTGGTTAGAATCCAGAGACAATTGTTATATAGATAGTTTTACATTATACTGAATTCAAAATCAGCAACACAATTTTTTCAAGGCAGTTATATTGTCCTTTGGGATACCTATCATGACGCCCATATAACACCATAATTACAAAAGCCAATTTATGACATAATTTATTTAAGGATATTCTCTATATATCTCTCACAATATATAACATATTTTAGGGTTCCGAATTACAATTAAGTACATTTTAAGCCAATATCCATACGGATTATCTCTAAATTGAAAAGTTGTCCACATAATTGCTTAATTCTTAAGACTTCTGTTCTTTCATGTCGCTCTCAACAGAGACGACCTACTAAAGTTAATTCAAATTTACGACATTGGATTTTCATATTTATGTCTTTTATTCACACAATTATTTGTCTAAGATTACAGACTAAAATGAAAACAAATAAACAATTTTCTTCAAACATTATTTCAGTAGTTAGGTAGTTCTTAATTCTAATAAATAAGAAACAATTAGGTAGATTACGAACCCTAACTCCGTGAAGAGACATTAATCACGTAAGGGGAATGGAGAAAGTACCCTTGCTGGTCTTTCGCATCCACGATAATGATTATGTGATTATATATTATTAATTATTTCATAAGGATTCAATAATACATTTATAATCAAACAAATCCATACAGGTTTTTAATATTTTTCTATTTTACTAATTATAAAGAAAACATTCTATCAACATTTGATTATTTTCAAATAATAATATTTGTTACAATGTTTTACAAAGATTGCCTTTAGTAGGGGGAAAATGAGAGTTCTGGACCAACTCCATTTGATTATTTTCAAATAATGATATTTGTTACAATGTTTTACAAAGATTGCCTTTCATGTTTGAAAAGAAATATTTTACTCATAAATTCTTCCTTACTCTATTTAGCGTCTATCTCCAAACATTTATCCATTCCATATTTTAATAATTCGTTTTGGTGAACTCTGCGTGCTGATATTGAAAGGAATGGATAGTGTACAAGTGTACAAGTCTTTGACCCTTCTGATCTTTTCAGAATTTAATCTTTCAGATTTAAAAATTTTTTTCTCATCTGTTTACTTCTGGAAGATGTAACCTCAATCCGATAGATGGATTGAAACAAATTGGTAATTTTACTTCTTGTTTTCTTTTGTAAAACAAAAGATTTTAAAATATTTTAATAGTCGATCACTGATGTCTACTTTTTGATTGTAGATCACTGAAAATGTTTCAGAACCTAATTGATTTTGAAAAATGAATATTCTATTTTTCAGACGAATTTCGATTCACATTATGAGAGATTGTTTCGGGAATCATTGCTAATCAGTCAACTTGTCACCGGAAATCTCTCACGCTAATAATTTATTTGGGGATTTCCATAGCCTGGTTTCAATAGATTTAGCTGACAAGGATGTAAAAATAACTCCAGTTACTATGTGAAGCAAGTTAAGACGAAAATCTGGCGAATGCAATCTTTATTTACACACAAGTGCATTCTCTATAAGTGAAATCGAGAAGGTGGGTTTCCACAGCCTCCCATATCCTTCCTATGCATCGGACCTTGTTCCGAATGACTAATATTTGTTCTTCGATCTTAAATAAAACCTATATACATTTCACCTCAAAAGCAGAATTAAAAGAAATGCGAGAAATCCTGGTTAATCAATTTCACATTTGCTATGAAAATGCCTTTTGGAGCTGTTAAGATACTGGAAAAAGTTCTTGCAGAGTGGTGCGTCATATATTGAAAAATAAATATCTTTACATACCCACCAATTTTTGTAAAAGATTATTCATGTATCATGTTGTTTCCTACTACATTCTGCGCCCATTAATCCATGCATAATTTTTGAAATGCATCATCAGCAGATTGTTTAATATGTTTCTCCTTTGTTTTCCTTTTTATTTTGTCCTTTTACTTTTCGGGATCCAGTATTTGTTATCGATTGTCGTTACGATATCATCTTTCACTGCCTTTTTTTCAGCTTTGATATCTGATCTAGTCTGTTTTATCTTGTCCTATTCTTTTTGCCATTTGAATCCTTTGGATTCTTCGTCTTACGCTGGGATTCTTATTTTAACTTTACCTTTCTTAGCTTCTTCATGCATCATCTGACATTGCACAAACATTTCGCAGGAATTTCTTGGTTTTGAAATGACATTAGAATGCTTTTCACCTTTCCTGTATTCCATTGTCGCATCTAAGCTCCTTAGAAAATTTATCCAAGTTTGAAACTGCGGAGTGATTGGTTCCCTTGTCGTCATCATAAAGGTAATGACTTTATGAACCGTTCTCAATAAAAATTTCTTTGCCGTATAGGAAATATTTGAAGTGTTGTATAAAGTAGTAGATTTCCAGCAGTTCGCTATCTCGTAATACAATATCACAGTTTGCGTTTGTTCATTTTGTGGAATCCGTATGCAATAAATCTTCCCCTCCCATACCTATCCTTCTGTGATAGTATCGCTCCAATTGTGTCAAAAGTAGCATTCGAGTCCAATATGAATTCCTTTTCGAAATCTGGGTATGCTAGTATTGGTGTATTGATCATCTTTTCCTTTGACTTTTGAAACACCTCGTTCCATTCTGTTTTTTTTGTGTTTTAAAAATAATTCATAATCAGTTTTTAAATATACACAGGTCTATATTTCGAAATTAGAAGGCTTTGGGTTGTTAAATCATCAAATAATGTAAGAGATAATCATTAAGATTCCTTGGGTATAAAAAGAGATATTTTTTTATTACTTTGACAAAATTTCCATTTAAATAAACATATCTTATTTGCAACAAAGTTAATTTAGTAATTATATTTTAGGGATAATGGTCATAGAAAGTGATGTCGATAACACATATCATTGTATGCTTATGAATTAACTTCCAATACGTATCTGAAACCCCAAGAGACTTTCTTATACTGGATATTTTTTAATGAATGTCGATCAATCATGGCGATAAACTAAATACTTGAATTAAAATATTATTCAGTTAAGTAAATATTTTACAAAAATAAATGAACCAACTGAATATCATTAATATTTCAAACAAAAAAGATTTTATCAACAACTCTGCTTCGGATATTTTATTAGAAAAAACTTAATTTCAAGAAATATTTATCTAAAAAATTAAGGAACACCAGAGACTCTTTAGGCAGTTTTGTTATAAGAATGTTCTTTTAGAACCAAGAGGGAGGAAATGACGACTGAATATTTTTTTCTAATTTCATTATTTCTAAACCTAAAACATGTTTTCATGTAACATAGAAGCACTCAAATTATTCAGTAATTTTTTTATTATTTATTATTTTTTATTTATTCAATTTATGACTTATTTTATCTTAAAACAACAACTGTCAGCCGCGTTTATTTTAACACGAAAATTTATTAACGAAAATTACATACATATTTAAACAAATTTGTCGTTAATTTAATCATTTCACAAAAATCCATTTTCTTGATTATTAATTTAATTTATTAAATTTTAATTATACTTGCAAAATTTTAAAATTATAATAATAAAATTTATTTATAAAATTTTAATTTACAAGCTTTTTATTTTTTTAACTCTTTCCAGCCCATTGTTGCCACATGGCAACATATTTGAAAAATTAAATTACAGTTATCTCTTTTGCCCAATTTAAATTTTACACATAGTAATAGTTTCTAAAAAGTCTAATAGATGACACTACATATATACAATGCAAAAAAGCGCGATTCTCACTTGTTTCTTAGCAATTTAAATCAACATTGTAACGGATATTCAATGCTACAATATTTTGCTTAAATAATAATTTGGGCTGGAAAGGGTTAAAATATATAAAAAATATAAATCCTTTTATTATTTATTTTAAAATTATTATTTTAAAACTTTTATGAATCATTTTGCTATTAAAATATATTAAATAATGTAATTATATTTTATCAATGTAAACTTTCTTTGGTTGTATATAAATATTTACTTTTTTGTATTTTTTAAAATAAAATCATTTTAAACTTTTTTAAGTTACATAAACTTTTTCTATTTACTTAATTTTTTAAAATTTTAAATTAAATAAAATCGATACATTATTTGTCGAATTGAAAATTTTAACTTTATCCTCATAACTACAATCCTAAAGTAATTTCTTACAACAAAAATTATGATTTTACTAACATCTTAAGTTTTTTAAATATAAAAATTGCGTAATGAGAAATTTGCTTATGGGTAATTTGTTCTAAGCCTTTTACGCATTGCAATTTCTTTTTTGTTGAAGTCTCTGGTCCCCCAAGCAAACATATCCAAAACGGAATCTTGAAATAAATTGTGGTTTCAGAAAAGCACTATCACTTAAAGTGTTTCAGTCCATGTTTCACTTTTTGGTGATTTACGATATACACAATTCCATATTATCCTGATTGATCATCATTTCATCGCATTGAGAATCATTCGATCTAAAACGGATTCTGAACTTTAATTTTTCTGAAATGTTAAATAAGTGTATTCAAGCAATTTCAATGGTACCTGTGAGGAATATTTTAAATTGTATGAATGAGTGAATGAGTGATGTTGTATGTTGATTTAAGTATGTTGAATTTAGAATGGTGATTCTCCACCCAGATGGAAATTGGTAGTTTTTTGTATTTACAGGGATTGACTATTCGAACATAATTAAAATAATAATTTGATAAGTTTATATTTTTAAATTAACAATTAAAATTAGCAATTATTTAAAAGATTAAGTTTATTTGTGAAACAAATGAATATCATATTGAAATTGAATTAAGACAACTTTTACAATTTGAAATCTTTCAGATAAATTGCTACACTAAATTTTTATATTTTAGAATTCTTTTTTTCGGCATACAACTTATTGTATTAAAGAACTAGGCAAATATTTTTTCCGTGATGATGAGCGAGCGTGCGCAGCGCGGCTGCAGCAGCATGGTGCGAGCGGGGGGTTTTCGGGTCGAGGGGAATAATTTAATTTTATCTTACTAAGTTTACGGGTAGGTAGCACAGGGATTTCTTTTTTGTCGCAGACCGCGAATTCGGAGATTTAGAAATTGCAATACTATCTGTTTGAATTGGCATGGATTCTGGTGATTTTGAATGAAAGTCATCAATCTGTATTTTTTTAGTTGGTGATAATGCAGAAAAACTGGAGCTTGGAATGAGATTGTGAGTTAGAGACTCTGAATTTTTGTAGCTATAATTACGATTCAGTTTCAGTAAAGGTGAGCGTATTTCTGTCGAAGCTGGAGCAAATGGATCTCTTTCTGATTCCATTCCAGAACTTGATGAAACCGCTGAATTGTTCGATCTGATTCTATACTTTCTGGACATAGGGAGATTGTTCAAATCCGATGACCAGGCATTCCTGGTTCGAAAATCATCGTGTGTTTATTTGGTGTCAAAAATCATGATTGCCTTTGTTGAGATTTTTCAAATCACGAATGATACGAAAATCATCATCTTCAAGTTCAAATTGTGACTTTTCATTTGTGACAACTGATGTAGATCTGCTATGACTTCTATTTTGGTGAGACAAAGTTGAGGAAATTGTGCTGAATATTTTCTATTGAGAAATTTTCTGGTTGCTCAAATAACGATCTCGTAAAACCCTTTTAAACTTTATGGGGTTTAATGATAATTTGTTGTTAAATAAAGCCGAATTTCTAGATTTCAAATCTGCATCTGAATTTTCAAATGAAATAGTAAGATGTCCAGTAGTTTGATCTTCAGCTATCACTGGTTTCGGTTTTACAGATTCGCAGTTGATACTTTCATTCATACTAGCACACTTCGGATATAAATCTTTATTGACTTGAAAGACGTGTACATTTGTCTTAGATTGTAGATCTTTCCATGAAGAATTTTTAATAGATGTAGATGATATTGCGAGTTGATTGCTATTAGAGAAATCGATCTGATTGCAAGACTTTGTACAGTTTTCTGTCACTGGTAATTCCGACCCTGACGAGCTTATGTCAACTTTAGGATAAACGGGCCATTTTTTGTGTATCTGTGTCATACATTGTATTGTCGAACGTCTGTATGGTGAAGATGGACTAGATAGTACTCTCAAGGTTCTCTGAGAATTTAGATGTTTCTCGAATAAACACGTAGGAGATTTCTCGATGCAACCGGTACATCCATTCCTGACGAATACGATCGACTAATTTCGTCGTAATAAAATGTACTGTTATTCGCGCAGACCTCAACGTGAAGACTCTAAATGTGATAATAATTAAAATTCAAATGAAAATTGTCTTAATGTTCTTAATAGTATCGAAGACAATCAACCGTGAATTCACAACATAAAATGATTTTTAAATAATAACTTAACATGCTTGCAATTGAAATAAAATCATGACATGTAAGTATTCGCTTTGTCTGCATTCGTTTGAGGTGGAATATAATGGGCAGAAATCGTAACCCACTAAAGCAACCCAGATGAAGGCCCTGAGCAACGAGAGCTTATCACAAGTTGCGATTGCAACAAGGCTTGGTGTTAATCAGTCGGTGGTGTCTGAATGTCTCAGCGGTCAAAGCAAGTGACATTATGATTAGTGATGTCCGTATTCCCAGTTTAATATTGTATGTTTTATAATTTTAATTTTTAATTGTTATCGCTTATAGCGATATCAATTTATAGTTTTAAAACATTTTTAAGTTAAATTGTTTTATTATTTATGTTTTACTAATATTGTTTTAAAAAATGACGTTACCTTTTTCATTGTGACAACTTTGCTGGAAGGACTGCTTAACGAATTCTTTTTCAGCAAGGACATGGATAAAAGTAAAAAAGGACGTCATAAATACATATAGAAATTTTAACATAAATATAAATCTAGGTTTTATGTCTGTGGTTTTCTAAGTTTTCAATATAGTTTTCTGATATCAAATCAAATGGTTCCTCAATAAATAGTTCTACTAACACTCGTACACCAATTGTAAATCTATGAACAATATTTTAAATAAATTTCAACCTTTTATAACCTCCAATAATCGAATCTCTTTTATCACTAAGTATTTCCCTTTCGGTATTGACTGCCTTGATTTAATTGCCGTATTGTGGTCGATGTACATCACGACACTGTATGAGTTCTTGAAAGTGAACTAGTCCGAGCGAAATGACGAACTTATTCATGCCAGTCGACTCAACAGGTACAACATTATCTTCAAGTAGTTCTTCTGTAAATTGAACACGACTTGTAGTTTTCTTCTCCAAATTTGTTTAACGTTTGATTCGTTTGATTTAATCATCGCATTGTCAGTAATTCTTTTACACCAAGTGTCAAAATCCATTGAAAAGTCATTATTGACGGGTAAAAATGTCAAAATTGATGGAAAAATGGTATATATATAATTATATATTGCAATTTAAATTTGAAATTTATATAGAAATTTCCATAGGAACTTTTTAATATATCTAATTGTACATATTTATTTACTCTCCATTGCATAAAAATGAATAAAATAAAATTGCATAGTGCCCTAATACTTATTTTTTATTTATTATATAAATTATACATAAATTGTCTTATATAAATTATATAAGATAAATGATTGATTATTTTTTTAAATATAAAAATAAAAAAAATATAAAAAAATGACATTTGTTTTTTCCATCATTAATTTTGATACAGTGCCAAAGTTTGATTTATTTATCGCTTAGTATCGAAAAACATTTATACCCACAACAGAAAAAATATTCGCGTGTATCGAAGAACAGATTAAAGTCCCTTTGCAATTAAATCAACAAAAAACATTCAACAATAATAATTCAAACAATAATTCCACAACAACATTCGCGATCTCAAGTATCAATCTCAATTTCACTTCATCAATTCACATCCGCGCTCGTTGTCATCGACTTTCATCAATAATTCTATAAAACCAGGCAATCGTTTTTTACTTAATGAATCTCTCTCCAGCCCGATTAATAATTCTAATATTTGCTGTAATCTGCCAATTAACAAACAGAATCTCAACAAATTATCAGTTATATTCAATCTAACTTTATTCATGTTTCCCTGTGACAGAACATGTTTGTGATTTTCCTACTAGTTTTATATTTTTTAATATAGTTTTGTGTAATTAAAATTTATTTTATATATTTATTTATATATTTATTTTATATATTTATTCTTTTGTTAAAACGAGCTAATAAATCAACATATCATGTCCGTTTATTAACTCGTTTTACACTGGTGTCAGAAGAAAAAAATAATAAAACTCGCCTCACAAACAATCAACCATAATTACAAAGCAGTCACTCACATAACTAGCTTCCATTCAATTTTTATATATTTTCTTATTTATTTTATTTAAAAAAAAATTATCAATCATTTTATCATATATATCTTTATTTATAGAAACCACAAGAAAGTGTAAAAGGATTTATAGTTTTCAAGTATCGTTTACTTCATGTATCAAGATAAGACCAGATTTTTCACCATCTAAACGTAACAGACAATATTTTCTTGGGTGAACAGTCAAAAGCGCCTCGACAATAGCCCCCACCGACAATATGCTTTTTTGAAAATTTTGTTTAAATTCTTAACAGAAAGCATCATTATTTCTACTATTATTATATTGTTAAAATCCCAAATATTATAGGACTTTTTGAATTTTTATAAAAAAATTTGTAAAACTTATATTATTTTGGATTTAAACAATATAATGATAGTATAAATAATAGCGCCCCAATAAAAGCGCTAAAGGCTTGAAAACGTTCATATTCTATTTCCATTTGATACTGTTCTTTTTTAAAATGTTCCTTTATTTTAAAAATTGAGGGTTTGTGGCACTCCACGGTTTGTTGAAAGGCTCTATCCCAACCTTCAACTGAATTATTTGTACGCGGCAAATTACTATTAACTCTGCCAAACATATTCCAAACGTTTAATGGAAACATTGGTACTACTCTACGGTTGCGTCTCATTCTTCCAATGTAATTATCGGGTACCGACTTTTTGGTGCCGGACTTTTTTATTTAATAAAATTGGGAACCGGTCTATTTGGCGCCGTTTTTATGAAGTAGAATTTTTTTAATTGTTTTTGAAAGAATTTTAAGAATATAGTTTTTGGCGCAGATTTTTTTTGAATTTTTCGCAATTTACAATGGATCATCAATCAATTTGGAGATTTATCTCTTCCTTGAAAAATGTTCAAAGAATAAACGATCAGCTTCACTTGGAGTTTATTCGTGATGATGGACCGTCGGAAAGACGAACCAAATATAAGAATTTAGACAATAGAATTCATACTATTGTGTCAGGATATCGCAACAGAGACAGAATGGAATATCTGCGAGGAATTGCGTCGAATTTGACGTTAAATTAAGTTTCTCTATTTTAATGATTAATAAACATTAATATCTCTCTTTATTGTAATTTTTAGATTTTTTTCTAAAAAAATAAAAAAAAATTCTGTGCCAAAAACTATATTCTTAAAATTCTTTCAAAAACAGATAAAAAAATCTACTCCAAAAAATGGCGCCAAATAGACCGGTTTCCAATTTTATTAAATAAAAAAATTAAATAAAAAAGTTCGGCGCCAAAAAGTCCTGATTCCATAATTATCCTCCAAATAATTAGGTAAATAGTCACAATATTCAAGAACGTCTATTAAAGTGGATAGAAAATTTCTTGATGGAGAAAAAATTCTCCATTTTTTCTACCATGTTCTAACTTAAATTTGTATTTTTTATATTGTATTGTGCACCGCATTTTTTAAGTGTTCACAAAATATCGTTTTATCTAATTTTATAATGTTTCTAATTAAAAAATTTTTCTTGTTAAAATGTTTTTTGACTCTCAAAATTAATTCATTTAAGAATTAGTTCTGTTAAGAATAAAAACAAAAATTTCAAAAAGTGGGCGATTTTCTCTGGGCGCTTTTGTCGGTGGGCGCTTTTGTTGGGTGGCTCTTTTGTCGGGGCGCTTTTGTCGGTGGGCGCTTTTGTCCTGTGGCGCTTTTTTTCGGGGTACCATCTTCGAGTACATAAGTCATGTCTCGTCAGAAAAGTAAAATATCTTTAATTTCTCATTGTTTATTTTACATAGAAAGGTTATAGAAGAGAAATATTATTTATAATGTAATAAATTTCTTACGTTTTTAAAAGAAAACTGAAGTTCAGTTAATTTATTCATTTAAGTAAATTAGTTTCGACTGTTTAGGGAAACAATTCATTAAACAGAAATAGATCAAAGTTGCGCAGTCCAAAATAAACCTCTTTCCACATAGTTTTACTCCGGTGCAATTAAGATTTTTTCTTTCAACACTTTTACAAATAAAAATTCATTAGGAGACAGAAAAAGAAGAAGATTTATTAAAACTAGAATCATTATTTATTTTCTTTACTCATTTATTTTATTTTTGTAATAAAAGAATGACTTTTTTCTTTAAATTTACTTGAATATTGTATTTTAAAAAATCGGCTTTCTATTTTGCAAAAGAAAAAAAATGTTTTAATAAACTCTTAATATAAATAATTATTAAAAAAAGATTTTTATTTTATTAAAATTATTTTTGTTGATAATTTCTGTTAACAATAAGTAATTATCTTTTATACAGTTTCGTCTATGACGGTCGATTAATATTTCTGAAAATTAAAAATTATGAAAGTTTCGTCAGTAAAACTGATGTCAATATTTGTTGAGAATTGGTTTTCAGATTTGTTGGAAAAGTTTTCAGCCGAGAAATAAAATTTAAATGATTGAAAAACCACTTAAACATATATTGTTTTACAAAACAAACAATATATCTGGTGTAATATTACTTATCAATAACAACGAGTATAATAATAATAATAATAATAATAATAATTATTATTATTAAATAAGACATATATATATATATATATACATATATATATATATATAATAATAAAAATAATAAACGCCATTTTAAAAGTTTTTTATTTCTCAAAACATGTTTCGCCATTACGGCATCATCAGTTGTGAAGTAAATTTCAAATTACAAGTCATTTATATGGCACATTGA
>MQRK01250615.1:29157-39414 GCA_001938485.1 Girardia tigrina
TGATTGGATAATTCACTTTGAACATTTAAGCATGGTTTTAAATGCTTTATTAATAATACCTCAGTGACTATCCTCTCATGATATGTGTCAAAATTTTTCTTCAAAACAGTAAATTCAGTAATTTGAAAATTCGTAATTTGAAATTTACTTCACAACTGATGATGCCGTAATGGCGAAAAATGTTTTGAGAAATAAAAACTTTTAAAATGGCGTTTATTATTTTTATTTTTTACAAATAAATTGCCATTAAATCTTAATGTTATTGATATATATATATATATATATATATATATATATATAAACAAAGACCATTTTTCATTAAATTTATTACCAAAAGGACGTTGTTTCACCTTTGCCTCATCCTTAGTCTCGGTGGAATTATGAATGGGATATCTCAATACATCATTTAATTGCCCTGAACCAGTACCATCTGGGGAACAATACCCAAAACTGCTATATCCATATGGTTGATCAAGAGCAACCCATGCCGATTTTATGCCATAAATATATTAAATTAAATAAGAAAAATTATTAAAAATATCAAAATTCCATATACATATGTATTTTTCAAGTGTGTTTCAATAATAATCAAAGGAATGTTTCCATCAAGAATGCATAGATCAGGTTCATTTAATTGAGCATCGAGATTTCTTCATTTATTCCTTCGATATATTCATCAATTTCAATAAAGATTTCTTTCTTGCGCTTTGCTATAACTTTTTTTTCGCTTCTTTTAGTGTTGATAATATGATTAGGAATGCTCTTATGATGAATATTTAACATTTCTAAAGAAGCGCAACATAAATTACAGTCTACACAGACTTGAATTGAAACAATTTGGCTGATAGAAGGACAATATGTATCGTAAGGAATATTCTGACTAGAAAATGCCTCATTTTGAAATAAATTCATAAACTTCGCTCAACTATCTCCTGGACTAGCAATTTGTATTTCTGGTTTATGCATAGATGTAGGCGGTGGCAAAAAATGATTAGGAAAAAATTGAAGAAACTACTACGGGGTTCTGAACAGTCGGATTTGTCACCACATTTAGTTATTTGCAAAATATATTGAGATGATCGAACATTTATCATTTTCCATTTTTCACTGGCACTGATTGATGTGATAACTTCTGATTCATTTGGAGTGATAAATTCTGAAATTACTGCATAGCTATCAATCACAGCTCCATTAAATATATCGGCTAGTGTTTCGCCTGTATGCTGAAAATTTAAATTTTCTAAATCCAAATCAATAGCTTTTGCATTGTTATCTAAGTGAGTTCCGAAATGGTCATGAGGCGAAATGACTTCATATATTTTGCGACTTAAAGGACACATACCTCTTTCCACTGAATTAAATGCTCTACTACTAGGGGCATTGGTCACCATGAAAAGAGCATCTAGGTTATAATTTTGAAAATGATTAATTTCTGAGTTCATTGTTTTCGGATATCGCAGATTCTTATTAGGGTCACTATCGACGAACATAATGAAGATAGATTTTGCTTGTTATTCTGGATTTTTTTGTGGTTGAATCAAATTCCTCGACTTCTATTAATCGTTTAAAGTCTCTTGCATGACTGAAAGCGGTGGATGATGAAAGCTTTCCTGCACGAACTGCTTTATATGTAGGACCTAAGTATGTAACCGATTCTTTAGTACCATATCCTTTTTCGGGGATAACTAGTCCTGCATAAACCGATGGAATCAAGTTATGACGATCACCAATAACCCAATCATGATCAGGAAGCTTAACTCGATACTATTTATGCATTAAAATAGAAGCTTGTGACTAAGTGGCAGTAATACCAATTGGTACTGAACATTATCGTCCTGGCTAATGACAGCTACTTGATTGGGGCTCAAAAAAGATGCAATCTCATTTAAATAAAATATGGTTTAGGTCGCAAACTTAGAATCAACATGCTCTTTATGTAAATCATTAGTACTTCCAATCAATTAACAGGAACAGTACAAATGTGTCGCTTTCCATCGATGGTTTTGCAATTTTTAGACAGCAAATAATAATATACAGCAAAACTAGGGATTTTATAACCCAGGTTAAGCAATTCATCGTGAAGTTAATTTAATGTTTTAATGCTTCTGAAGGTCTCTATTTGACGTCGCTCATCTGTTGAAGAGCCGAAAATCGGATATCAATAATTGATTTTAATAATTGTGGTTGTTCAACAGCGAATGCAGGGCGACGAACTTTTCCTTAATTTTTAATTGATGACCGTGGTCAGGATATTCCATGATTGCTTTATTCATCAATTCCTTCTCTGATCTGAATTTCCTTTGTCTTTCTATGTCTCCTTTCTTCTTTTCAATTTCCTTTTCAAGTTGGCGTTTTTTTATCTTAATCACATCGATTTCCTTCTTCTGTTCATCACTAATAATATTCACTTTTAATAATTTCTGTTTTTAATTTAATTCTCATGTACTTTGAAGTTTAAACATTATCATATAAATAAACGATATTACAAATTAAAAATTTTGAATTAGATGCACATTAGGCTACAAAAATCAGTTGAACTAATTAAGTCAAAAATCATAAAAAATTCAATCATGGGTTGGGTTTTATATTATTTTAATTTTATTAATTTTTGTACTGTGAGAGTTCCCATTTGACCCAATATATTATTTGGATATGTCTCTCCGCAAAGTGTCCCTAACTCACACTTATTAGAGATCCATATCGTACCCAATCAATCCCATCTGTCCCATTAATCTCACCAGTCAAATTGATGAAGTACCTATCGGGTTCTACATAATATTTAAATATATTAGGTCTATGAAAATTGACTTATGCTACTTCTATTTAATTAATGATTATCTTATTTTTTCCTCAGCATGTTTCTTTTTGATTTGATTATTATATTTATTATCATGATTTTATCATTTTGGTACCAGAGATTAAAGGTAAAAGAACATGAACAAATTATATGTATATATTAAAATATAACAAGAAAACAAAAGAAAATGCTAATCAAAAGCAATCCACCCATCGTCTTTAGTCATCCAAATCTGATAGATTAACAAACTCTTCGCCTTTACCAGTTGTGATAGAGCGGAACTGTAGGCGTTCACGATTCTCCTTATGAATTTCAAGTTTTGACTTGAAGTCCAGCCATTCTTGTTATTATATAGTCTCTTGGAAATTATTTGTTGGGGAAAACAACGAAATTTGATTAGAGATATCAAAATCAGAAGACTCTCTTTGACTGGTGTCATTTCTGATTACAGTGTTTCCATCTTGGACTCAACCTCAGTACTAGGAGTTTTAAAAACAGCTTGCAGCTCCCTCTTGACCTGTTGAAACATTTGAGTTTTTCGCTTCCTCTGGTCACGCCGCTTCTGGGATCTGCTGAGTACCCAAGAGGAAGATGATGTCATATCTTCTTTCATAATTGATCCAAACATGTTTGGCGTCGTCACCAGAGGTTTCTTTTCCGAATTTGACCCAATCTTGTTTGTTGTGTCTATAATTAACTCGGGTTGCTCTTCTGAGACTTTTTCGATCACCTTCTTGTAGTAGCTGGACATATTTTGCTGAATTCTCATCTCGGTGACCTCGTTTTGTAAAGATTTTATTTTTTGTTGTACTAACAAATATTTATCCACAACCGGTTTATGAATTGATAGAGAAACTGAATATATTCTGTAGTAATCAAATTCGGATGTCCTCTTCATCAATTAGTCATTCATCTTGGTGCATTATCCTTTCCATTTCTGCAACTATAGCAGCAGTTCAATGTGTTGCTCTTTACTTTCATTAATTTTTCTATTCATGCTGAATAATGACGATGATTGGATTACAATTAAAAACAAATTAAAAAAACAACAACACAAAAAATAATTAATGGAGGCTGAGAGAAACGAATTCTCTTCTAGAAATGAAACTGGGCAAGAACTTCCACAAACTACCAGATCATCAATAGTCTCGGCAGGCACTTTAAGCACCTGCCGTTAATCTATTAACAGATCGGCAGTCATCAAATTACCTCAAGACCTGTTCATATTCCCTACCTGATCGTCAATAGTCTCGGCAGGAACTATAAGCCCCTACCGTTATCTATAAACAGATCGGCAGCCTTGAGGATGTTCCCCAACATCCATCAACTTAAAAAAAGAAACGAAATCTAAAAATTACCTAAGTTCAAAAAAAATTTTTTTATGAAATTTATTCAATGAAAAAGTCTGATCAAGTGCACAAATTCGGATGAATTTATACAGTTTTCCTTTACACAAAAATTTCAAAAAGCCCATAACCGGACAATTCTCACAATCAACCTTCAATCATCCATCACTAAGTCAACAGTCCTCAGATAGAAACAACCCAGAGATGGCCAAAATTCCAATCAAATCCACGTCAACAAATCAGGCCATCAAATTCTCAGAAGAAAATATTCAAATCGACAGGATCCAAGGTTCAAAATCAATTAAAAGTTTCTCTTTTTTAATTAATTAATTATAAATTATAATATTTTATTTTTAGTTTTGTAGATTCTGGGAGTTTTTCCTTTGCTCGCCTCGGTGCCGGTGCAATCAATAGGCCCGAGGATGAGGTGAAGGAGAAGGTCACTGGCCCCAACACATGAAAAAAGCATACTTCGAATTTTATCATTGATTACTTAAATATTTTAGGATTTGATACTATTGAATTTTATCTTAGAAAATCTTTGTAAAGTCACAAATTTCCATACACCCCTCCCTCTGTCATAAAATGTCACAAACGTCTAGACCCCATCCCCCCTAAAAATGTGACCTAATTGATGACCGGTCCTTAGGAACTTTTAATTTTTCTCAAGCAATTAATCAACAATTTATTTTTTTAAAATAAATAATAACAAACCAATTCTAATAAAATTAAAAAAAACATTCATTTACAGGCAATAATTTCACCATAAAATTCAAAATTCTTCGTTCACTTTTTGTGGAGCGGTTTTGATGGCAATCCATTCCCATCTCACCAGAAACAAATCATATATAAACGCAGTTTGATTCTGGAAAACTTTGTACGTTTAAATGTGCTTTATAATACTTTATCAACAATGCTTCAGAAATAATCCCTTCATAATTTGTGTCGAAATTATTTAAAATAACTTTAAAATCTTTGTTTTATTAGAACTACCTTGACATTTCTATGAGTCCACTTTGAACTATTTCTGATTGAGCGGGTCCAACAATTCCATATTTCAAAATTTCTATCAATATTTCTGTTTTCGAGGATGAACTTTCAAAAGTGAAACTTGTTTAGTTTAATTCGTAAATTCTATTTGAAATTAACTAATTATTTATTTTGTTTTCGCAATAGAATCGTTCAATCTTCAACTATTCAGTCCTCATTTGACACAGAACCGCCATATTTTTTAACAGTTTGGTCATCGAATTGATTTAAAAATAAAAGAAATTCTAGAAATTAAATTTTTCAATAACAAAAGAATTATTTCCTTTCCTTAAGAATCGTTACTCGATCTCATCCTGATACTCCAATTCGGAAAACAAGTCTCTCAACGGCGGCTTTCTGGAAATTAGAAACTTGAGTCTTCCCTCATCAAATTTTAATTAGTCCTAACATCCAATGCCTCATCATCTTAAAAGAATTTTTATATGTCATTTATTTTAACAATTTTGTGTTTTTTAGATACGAATATAAATAATATTTATTATTACAAAAAATATTTCGTGTAAATATCATGAAAATGAGTTTATGCTTCAAAATTGTCGAAATAAAATTAGAAAATAATCTTCTTTGGAAATTAGCGTGATCAGAAAATCGTATTTCTACCGACAATTTCATTAAAAAGAGCGACATGAAACGAGGAAACAATTATTTGTTTCAATTGAACAATAAGAAAAAACGAAATGAAATAATTTTAATTATTTAAAAAAGGATAATTTTTTGTTGAATTTGAGGGAAATAGAGAAACTTTTACTTATTTTAAAACGAAAATTTTTGTACCGGATCTTTGGACGTGGGACGTTTGGACGCGGATATTCTTTTTTTTACTACCAGACGCTGATATTTTAATTAATAATCATATAATTTTAAATTTATTAATTTAAATATAATTTATATTAGTTTTGTTATTATATATGGAAGTTTATATTTTTTGATTGTAAAATAATAATTAATTTTCCTTAAATCTAAAAAAATATCAGTTTCTATGTATAATAACAAACAAAAAACTATTATAAATGATATTTAAATTAGTAAATTTAAAATTAAATGATCATTTATAAAATTAAAAATTGTAAAATAAGCCTCCTCCGACTGTTACGGATAACTGTGTATTAAAAATAATACTCAGCATTGATGCACAGGGTAGTGAATCATAGACTCTGTGAATCATAGTATCTAGTAGAATCCCTTTGACAAATACAAAGTTTTCTGATCCTCTCACACGGCTTCAGATGCAACAGTGCGAGCTTTCAATGCATGCGCACGCTTCAGCTTCCCTCTGAGAAAGGACCAGTCATGTTCCTTCGTTACGTGATTCTGGAGATTTAGGGCTTTATAAACGCACTTATTGCAACGGGGAAATCAGCAATGAAACATTCATTTATCCGTTATATTATCCAGTCGAAAATTCAGCACCACACTAGGGATTACTCTTGGACAGTCCTCTTGTAAAAATTGTAAAATAAAATTTATCACCTTCGAATAATGATAAAATTAAAACTTAATTCTAAAAAAGAATAATATTTACTCTTACTTAAACTATAAAAATATCAGTTTCCATATATCATAACTGTTAACAGAACTCACACATTTGGCAGAACATTTATTGCATTCACAATTTTGATCATCTCTATGACGATCAATAGTATTGGTTTCACTTCAAGCCATCACTCAATGTTTAATACTTCTCATTCCAATCTGAACTACCTTGAAGTAAATTTTTTTATTAAAATTATTTAATTTAAATTTTATTAGCTAAAATAAAATTACTTTTTATAATCATTTTTAAACATTAATTTGATATTAATTATCTAAAAATTTACAAAAATAAAATGAATAAAATTATTTAAAATTTACAATAATAAAAATTAAAAATTTGAATATTAAATCTAAATTTGAATAAATTAGTTTCAGATTATTAGAATTAAAATCTTAATCATCCATCTGATTAGGAGAGGCACAATCCCAAATCAACACACAACTGTTACGCTAGAGACTCAGAACAAATCCACAGGGAACCCTTCTCCCCACCCGAGGCCCATGTGCCCGAGACCGCCAGTGAAAGTTGTGAGGATAGTCAAACTCGACTATCCTCATTTAGGTGTAAGATCGCTCCCGGGCGTGAAGGGCGAAGGACGTGGAGAGGGCTCCTTGAGCTTTGTCTTATCCCTTTTGATTGGCACCGACTAGTGAAGAGGCTTCAACAACCCCGAAAGACTTTTTAGAAACCCTGAAAAGAACAAAATTAATTAAGAATCTTGATTAATTAAAATTTTTTTACCAAAAGTCCATTTGAACGCGATAAACGAAAAATCGTGCCGCGAAATAATCGTTTGATCGTGAACATCCTGTATAAGCTTCGGGATGATAAACATTGTACATGAATATCCGCAGGCATTCTAAATGAAAAAATTATCAATGAATGTTTATACCCTAAAATAAACATTACGTTCGCGTGCATCCGTTGGTACACCGGCTTTGGTTCCGCGATATAGCTTGCGGTAGTTATTGTTTATTATCTCGTCTCGTTGCGAGATTATAGTCCTTATACATATCGGTGTAAACTATACATCGAATAAAAAGGATAACGCAAAATAAATAATAGGTGAACATTATTAAACATTATTAGCGCACGAAATTTTCACTCAAAATTTTATTTCGCTTATTAGCTACAATTTTAAATCCATATATTTTCCGAACGCAAATTGCCTGATTTTCTAACTTATTGCACTGTACCATATATTTTCCAAACGATTTTTGTCAGTAATTGGCTTCCTCATAAAGATATTTGAAAGATTTGAGGAATAATACGAATAAAAATTAACATGTATGATATGACCTATGCAAGATAACATAGAATAAGGTTGACACGGAATAGTTCCGAAGAATTTAATCTAAAAAAGATACGATCGAATTTAATAAAGGTGATCGAATACCAGAAAGTGCGAGATATTATTAAGAGAGACTGCCAGTGTGATTGTGAGAGCGAGATAGTTGAAAATAAGAGTTCGTGATAAAAACGAGTCTCTGCGTGAATCTCAAAAATTGTATTGAATATAATACTATTGTTGATCGAGTTATTTTGCTGACGGAAAAGCAAACATCTGAGTCAATTTGAATAAAACAATTTGTTTATCGATTTAGAATAAGTATCATTACGTATTGCGTGTTTACAAAAGTAAAGCAAAGTTTATTCCTCATTTGTTAGAAAGGTTTCTTCTCATATATCATATTTCATATATATCATTCATATTCATCCTCAAATAAGAAGTTTCCTTTAAAAAGTTTAACATTAGTAACTTTACTTTATCAGAAGATAACTATTTTCTATATGATCAATTGCTTCTTTATTATCATTATTGTTTCGACTTCATCTTTGCTGTATTAGGTTAATAGATTATTAATGGATTATTATTATTGGATTATTAAATTAACAAAAAATTTGTAATTTAAATCGTTTTGCTTTATTTCCAAAGATTATATAATTATATCACGTATATTATTACCGTTAAAATATTAATATTTCACAAATGATTGGAAATAATGGTGTCATAATCAATAATGATGATTCCGAAAGCCAGCACTCGACAGGTGATGTTACTACAGATGAGAGAATAGACGATCAACAAATGATTTTAAACCCATTAGAAATGTGAAGGTCGTTATCCTACTTTCCTGTGGACTGGAACGTCCCTGACATCTGACTTTGGGGCTTAATTAATCGTCGATTGAATAAAATAGATTTGATATACGGATTGATATGCCTATGAATATATTTTGAAAATATAATTTGTTTTCGAAAAAAGAATATTGTTAGTGTTCGTTATTGAGTTAAATTGATGTGATATACATCTGTGAATTGGGGATATTCCGAATATATCATTATCGAATGATGATAACTACTTCAAGCGGAAATGCATTTACTTACAGTAACAAATGTTAAAGTCCCTTTTAACTTTTACAATATGTGTTTTCGATGTGAGATTTGTCGACCTTTAATAATAACATATGTATGAACGACATTAAAATAATCCTTAAGCAAAGATATAATTCTTTTCAAATCGATCTAATTTTCTATTATTGATAATATTAAAGTAATTCTCAAATTAATGGGGCTTACCGCTAATCATTTCGTATTACTACATCGCCTGAAAATCATTTACTTCTTTTGTAACTCGACTAAATGTAATTATTCGTTTTGTAAATATTAAGGACTTTCTATTTGGAAAAGACTTCTAGGGGTCAACATGTTAACAATGAACTTCCTGGATAATTAACAAATGTTCCGACAAGCGAACGTCCACTAGATGAACTACCCATTATAATAATTGTACAAAATAATCAATGACGCGTATAAATAAATAAAAAAATTGAATATTTTATATATTTGGGAATATAATGTTTCCGATTGTAATATTTTAGTAGATTAGTTCAGAGATCGAACCTAAATAATATGATGAATTTGAATTTTTTTTGATGAATATATTGATGAATATATTTAAATTTTAAACTTCTTTGGAAATATAATATTTCCATTGATGATTATTAAATTCACAAATGACTTTGAAACACCGAAACGGTTATCTCAAAAATAAAGTCACTTTAATAATTATACAACAAATAAAATATACATTTTTTTACCTTTGACAAGTAAACCTGATATTTTTCTTAAAATTTAATTAACTCTACGGGTAACAATTGATCGGTAAATTCGTATTCCCTTCTCGGGAGCTCCTGAGAGAATACCCTCCCCGTTTTGTGAAAAAAATGATATATTTAAATCAAAATCAATTAGAAATGTATTTAATCAAATGTATTTTTCTGAACATTAAAAATAACATTTTTCTTTGAAAAACAGAAAAAAACTGTTTAAAATATTAGATATTAATTACTTATTGATAATCAAAAATAATTTTATATATTCAATATATATATATAATATTATATATAGAACTAGTAAATAACCCGTCATGTATGACGGATATAATTATAATAGAGTTAAAATTTCAAATAAATTTTCAAAAGACATTTTTTTTTAAAATTCATTTGTTTTCCACATTTAATCATTAG
>MQRK01250615.1:45671-62583 GCA_001938485.1 Girardia tigrina
ACTTTTACCTGTGGGGAGCGATAAAGCAAAAGGTTTACCGAAACAAACCACAAACTTTGCAAGACCTACGTGATAACATCCTACACCAAATTGAAGCCATCACCCAAGAGGAAATTTATTGAGTGTTCGAAAACTTGAAACGTCGAATTAACGTTTGTATTCACGAACTTGGTGGGCATTTCCAGCAGTTGTTATGACTCTTTTCTTGTTATTTTTAATAAATTAAGAGACGGTCATTGTTCTTCACATAAAATTGACTATTCAAAATATTTTGTTATTGATTTTTAGAACACAGGATATCGTTCTTGTTTTGAAATTGCAGGTGCACAGATACTTTTTGAACGCACTGTATTTCTCTGATATTCAAATGAGGTTTGCTAATTTTCAATGTAGATTTAACAAAATATAAGTTGAAAATTATCAGAATTTGACTCGGGAGAATTGTCAACATGAATTATTATGGGAGGTAACGGGTTAATTTAGCGAGTTGCCAAATTGCGAAAAGTTTGTTGAGAATTGTCCCAAAGACAATTCAAACTGTGATGAAATTAAATGTATGACAAACCATATTGGTGATCTTAATATTTATTATTTATTATTATTAATATTTATATTTCCGAGGTTGCAGCACGTATATGTAAGATAAATAACACAAATAAAATTAAGAACACAAACCAAGAGAGAGGTGATTTATAGACACTGATTCAAATAAATAAAACTAAGCAAGTTGTATTAGGTTGGGAACTATGAGACGGGCGTTTTTTGTTTAATTTGTGTTGATCTTTGATTTTTCAATATATCAATAATTCAATATTTTTATTTATAAAGCTTAAAGGTATTCTCCTTACTCATTTTGTAAAGTTTTTTTTGTGTTGGTATCTTATTTTTATTTTATTTTTATCCTAAACCAGATGGAAACAAAACGCAATTTGCATATACTCTTTTTGTACGAGTTTAAATGAAATCGTACATCAGCTCAAGCTTCAAGAAATATTAATCAGGCATTCAGAGATGGATTATTTAGCGCACCAAAGCCATGAGGTAGAAAGTTCATGTACCACAACTCTCAATATCGTTCGGTTTATCCTGTATTTTATAAAAGGTAATATGACCATTATACGTATAATTAACTTCAAATTTAAGTTCAAATTATTCTAAATTATGTATTATACATTCTCAAATATAAAGATATTCATTAAAAATTGTGGATTTTACCTTTACGGATAATGAAACCGGGAAAACAGTCTTTTCAACGCTAGATCTAAAAAGAGCTTCACCAAATTCCGATTCATGAAGCCGACATCCACAAGACGGCCGTAACAACCACCTTTGGGCTATTCGAATACACCACCATGCCTTTTGGTTTACGCAATGCATCCTGCATGTTTCAAAGATACATGGATGCCTTACGTCACGGCATTAAAGCCTTCGCAGCATACTACATTGATAACATCATTATATTTTCGGACTCACTCGAGCAACATGAAAAACATTTGTTACATATAATGAACCTGTTACAACAGAAATCTCTAAAATTAAACAAAGAGAAATGCAACTTCAGAGCAAACGAAGTCCAATTGGTTTTATAATTTTCAAGATGGGGTCTAACCCATCCAGGAACGAATTGACAATGGCCTCTTCAGCACAACTTCTACACGGCTCCTTCGCCAGACGTCCGTGAGACATCATCACAGACAATGAGAACCAGGAATTTTACACAGAAGACCACATCACACGAGTTATAAACGAATTTGGAAGTCAAATCGTAAACAAGCAGTTAGCCCGCAAGATCTTTCTACCACAGGCTCTCAAAGACTGCAAATACGAATGGATCAAAAACGATAACTCATACGTAAGAGGTATTTAGCAGATCTGACGACTTGAAAACCTTTGACCTATAAATCGATGATTGCACAAAAAAGTTCTCAATAGACAGACTGAAGCCAACGTTTACTGGTCATGATCCTTCGCATCTTAAGCAAGGGCATATGTATAGTGCATTTACTTAAATTAAAATATTATTTTTAATTATTAGAAAAAAAGAAATTTTAAAATAACTATTGTTGTTTTGATAAGCAGAATTATCAAGCAATAATAAATGTTTAAAAATTGTGTTTTCGTGATTTTAATGGTAGATGGATGAAATTTACAATCTTGATTGATTTAAAAATAAAAGTAAGTTTATTATAAAAAATGAGATATGAAACAATGTTATCATGATTAATATATATAAGAAACAACCATACAAACATGGAACAAAAACATTTTGGTAATATCAGAAGAAGAATAGTAAAAAAAGAAATGGAAAGATAAGATTTTGTAATGGACTTATTTGGGGAAATAATAATAAAGGCAAACAGAAAAACTTTCTATTTCTACCTTCATATAACCTTCAACTAATTTATTCTACATTTGAAAACATTTTAGTGATATTTTTATTTTTAACTTAGTTCTGTTAGTTTATAATTTTTATAATTTCTAAAATTTATTAAATTTTAATTTTGGAATAAAAATTTTGAAAAAGGATAAAAATTTTTGAGAAGCCTTGAAACATTTAACATATTTTTAATCATAAAGATTCTAAGTTAAAACTCAAATTTATTATCATAATCCATTTTCTTTTAAACATGAATTAAGACCCCCCTAAAACAACGGCTTAGTAAAAGTTTTTCTTACAAAATTAAAAAAATTTTATTTTAAAAATTGAAACATTACTTAATAAATATATATAAACAAATAAGACAATTATAAACTGCTCTGAAAGCATAAAATTAATATAAATAAATACCAAAAAACGGAAACAATTTCTTAAAGTTTTCTGTATTTCCATAACGACAAGATTTTGCACTTTGCATTCGGAGAAGGGAAAATTAAAGACAGAGTTCGTCATTTGGAAATTTTTCTTACAAATAAAAAATTATTTATATATTTACGAAATTTAAACAAAATGAATATAAATAAATAACTCATGATCAAAAAATTTAATAAAAATATTTTTAATTTAACAGATTAAAAATGATAAAAATTTTTAATTATTATTATTAATTATTATTATTATTATTTAATTATTATTATTAATTATTATTATTTAATTATTATCTATTAATAATTATAAGCACAAAAAATAAAATGTTATGGAAGGAGAATTAATGAAAAAATATAATTATCAATTATAAAAAAATGATAAAAATAAAATAATTAAAAAATGATCGAATATAAGATAACATATGAACAGTGGTTTTTGAAATACGTTTTTTTCAGATTTGGAATACCTTAATAATTTAATAATTTGTTTTAAATAATTTATTAAATTAAAATAAATGCTAATTGTAAATATAATAGCAATAAATGCCTGATTATATATTCTTCAACTGAAGTTATATTCATTCGGAAAAATATTCATATGCCTTGCCTTTAGTCATGCATGGCTTTGCTCTGCAGTGGCTGGATCAACAAAAGCGAACCCCTACATTTAATATGACTGAAAATTATTGAGATTGATTAAATATACATCAAAAAAAAAATACATTTTAGAACAAACATTATCCAAAAATAACATAATCTCTGTCATTATGAATAACTTCTCTGGTAATTATTCAAATGTTTTTGTAGTTTTGTGACTGAAAGTTGTTTTAAACATGGTTCATAACGCCAGGGTCGTTGTATTTTATTCTCTTTTTCACACTTAAAGTTTTTTTTGTAGCTATTTTCTAAAAAAAAGATAGTATTATATATGTCCCAATCTCGTTTTACAAGGAATTCCTTCGTTAGGTGTCTGCACTATAGAATTCATTATATGTTCTGCTGATGTCGCTGCAAAGTACAATTTCTCGCAACTAAAAAAAATCAGAGATAACGATATTTTTTGTTGTGTATTAACAACATCAATATGCGTTTTTAAACATTTCTTTTTATCACAAACGCCTTCACTATTTGACATTTTTCTTGATCAATTTATTTCTAAATTCATACTAATTATTTTCAATAAATGAAAATCTTTTCATAAAAATTATTAACTAGAATTGATAATGGCATTTTTAATAATAATGCAAACAAAGGCCATTTTTGAATATTAAATTTATTGACAATACATACGCGTTTCACCATTTCGGCATCTTCAGTGCAATGAAATAAAGTGATGACTATTACTATAAAGTAATTACTATTTATAAAGTTGAAAACTATTACGTCATACGTCTCAAAAAAATGCTTTTTTTCTTATTTTTTTCCTAAAAAAAAGAAAAATATTTTAATGATATTTAAAATACTTTAATATGATTAAATGAATCCTCTTGCACGTTTAAGCATGGTTATGATGCTTTATTTAACAATGCTACGGCAATAATCCTTTCATAATTTGTGTCAAAATTATTTAAAATCACTTTAAAATCTTTATTGTAATCCATAAGATTACCTTTACATATTTTAATATGGCTCAATATCAAACTATTTCTACTCGATTAAGTATGTTCAGTAATTCTAGTTCAGTAATTCTAGACTTGTCTCTCCAATGTACAAGGCTTCGCACTTGTGACATTTGAATTGATAAACTAGATTTTCCTTAATACACAAATGAGTTTTTGATTTGTTCGAAAAATAGTTCCGGCATTTATTAGTTAAAAAGATTATTCTCAACAGGTGTTCGATGTTCTAAAAATCGTTTGAACTCTTTTGCTCTCTCTGAGTACGGTAATTTTAGATTAATAGTCATTTGATTATCAATGCCATTTTCCGAAGTTATATTTGATGTATTATTTGATTTTAAATAAATGGATTCAAAAGTATCCTTTATGATTTTATTTAAATACATTTTATTAAATCCATTTTTAGAAAACCTATTATGAAGTTCATCAACTTCATTTTAAAATATCTCAGAGGTTGATGTTAAACCCCAAACTCTATGTACCAAACCTTTAATCATGTTACTATTGTATTTTGGGTCAGAAAAACTGTTTGGACAACTGTATAAACCGGTATCATTTGGTTTTCGATATATTTGAGTCTGATATTTATCTTTAATTCTTTCAATTAATACATCTAAAAATGATAGTTTATTAGTATTTTCCATTTCATAAGTAAACTTGATATTAGGGTGAAGACCATTTACAAACTCTAAAAAGCGTGAGACATTATCTTCACCTTTAAATATGAGAAAATTGTCATCAACATATCTCGTATAAAATAAAGGTAATTCACTATTAAAATTATTGAACTTTTGTTCTAAATTATGCAAAAAGATAGAGGCCATCAAATTCGCTAAATATAAACCCATAGCGATTCCATCAGTTTACATAAACCATTCCTCATTAAAAATAAATGGTACGTTTTTAGTACTGAATTCCAATAATTATCTTAATGCTTTACTACTCAATGACTTAGTTTTATCTTCTACCAAATTATCCCATAATTAAACGCATAAATTAATGGTTACAATCAATGAAATATTGGGGAAAAGAATTACTATATCAAATGAAACCATCACTTCACGGTCTGATTCAATATTCCAATTCAAAATTCGATTAACAAATTCAAAACTGTCTTTACATTCTAGAGGATTATTAACCAAAGATTTTAATAATCTCTCTAGAATTTTTGCAACTAGATATTGTGCACTACCAATCATAGACAAAACAGGTCGCATTGGAATACCTTCTTTATGAATCTTAGGTAGACCATAAAGTTTCGAAGGTTGCGATCCATGTACTATAAAACCCTTTTTTAATTCATTATTAATATCATTACTTTTAACTAGTTTATTAATCATTTTATTTAAAGTCTGTTCATCTTTTAAAGGGATGGGCCGACAATTTTTTCTCTAAGGAATTTTATTAAATTTATCTGTTATTAAGAACACCAATTTGATTTTTTATATTTTTATTTATACAACAATTTTGATTGTCCTCAAAATTATCTTTGTCAAAACTTTCGTACATTTGCATTCAAAGCGAAAATTGATTAATTGTTTAATTCTCATTACTTTTTTAGAAAATGGAGAAACAAATATTTAAATAAAATATTCATTCAAAACTTATTGGATAATAATTAAAAATGATAATTAATTATTTAAAAAATATTAATTTGATTCATTTATTAAATATTATAAAACTTAATTAAGTTATTTAAAATTTTAAAATTATATGAAATTAAAAATAAATTTAAACATTACTTATTTTTAGATAATAAGAATTAAAACATTAATCATCCATCTGGGTAGGAGAGACATTTCCAAATCAACATACACATTCAAACACAAAACATCAAATATGGAGTACCTTTTTTTCTAAATAATCAGATCTATTTTGAATGTATACTCCATTTCCTTTATCAAATCTAGAGATTCAAATATCTTGCTTTTTTAAATTTAACAATACTTTTTCATCATTAAAATTCATTTTTCTGTTAGTCAAAAGGAAAGAGTTAGTTGCTTTTCTTAAATCACTCTTTAAATTCTCATTAGACTCCTCTCTCCAATAGAGATTAAATTAAAAAAGGCTTTCAATTTTCGATTTAACTTTAAATTCATTTATTTTGGTTTTTATACCATTATTTAATCCATATTTAAGAATATTTGTCTCCGTTAAATTTAACACGTAATCAGAATTATTAATAATAGTGTTTTCTACATTAAAATGACAAATGCCACATAAATTACGAATGTTATTTAATTTTTATTTTGAATTTTTAATTTTGACACATAAATATCATTAGAGCAATTTACAAAATATGAGACACATAAATGAAAATAATCTATACCAACTATACTCAATAGCAATAATCTTACTTTATGTAATTCATTACGTATAACTTTCAAATTCGATCGTTCTTTCTATCTATCTTCTTAGAAGTTTCTAGTTTCTTAAGATATTAAAAGTTTCAAGCTTTCGCCATCTAAGAACATTTCATGCATTCTTACGTTGTGAATAAATTTCGGTAACATATTTTCTTCATTACACGATATCAGAAAATTGATATCCATGCTCTTTTCTTGGTATTTTGAATATAGCTTTTTGTAGCTATACAATTGATTCTTTAATTCTTCATTATCTAGAATTGATAATGGCATTTTTAATAATAATACAAATAAAGGCCATTTTTGATATATTTAGATATATTTAAATATGTACAGTTTGAAAAAGAAATTAAAAAAATTAATACGATGTAATTAAACTGTTAAGAATTAAGAAATTTTTTAGATAGTTTAAAATATAAGATACAAATTAAAATGCAGATTTTTTAAATGTGTAACAATTTTTGAAAAATAATAAAATGAAACGAAACAATTGAATATTTTAAAATTTTAAATGAATCAAATAGTAATAATAAAAATTTAATAATACAATTCATAATTATGATGTCAAAATTGTTCATAACGTCTGCCCGGGTACACGTTGACCTCCAGAGTGGGTACCCGGGTACCCGTCGTCCAGACTTTTTATTATTAAATGTACGTAAATGTACGTATTAAATAGGTTTTTTGTCATAACCTTTCTTGTTAATAAATTCCTGTTGCTTTATTGTATGTTTTATTTTAAGCAATTCAATATATAGGCAATAAAAAATAAAAAATAAAACAGACAACAAATTAATATAACTACCACAGAAATACTACATTCCTAACTAAATACTAACTTTTAATACGAAAAATGTCTATTAAAACCCAAAAAAACCTTTAATTATTTATCGAACCAGTTAAAACAAAATGTAAAAAGTTCATGTTCATAATTAGATCAAACCCTTCAGTTGATATGCTTAGATAATATCAGTAATTTTATCATTAACAACCACGTCCCAGTTTCTGTTTAGGAAAACAAGAATATCAACTGTTTCTGGTGACAGAGAAGCTCGATGCCGATTTACCACATGACCAGCAGTAGAAAATGCACATTCTGAGGGTACAGATGTCACTGGTATGCACAAATATTTTCGAGCCAGAAAAGCTAACTTTGGATAACGCTTGCTGTCATCATTCCAATATTGAGGAATATCAGCTTTCACCGTCAATGGTGTCTCTGACAAGTAGGAAGTGAACTCATCCAAACCTACAAATCGATCATCTGCTGAACACAACATATCAAGATCATCAAAAAAGTTTTTTTGGTTATTCAGAGCTTTCACGGGTTCAGGTTCTACAATCTCCGATTCGTCATCAATAGTTGCAACGACGATCGTTTCCAGATCATGTATAATTTCCGCGTATGTTTCATCACGAACAGGTTCTGCAAGGAATTTCAATAGTTTATATCGTGGATCAAAGACAGAAGCCTTTGCCGCATTCAATTTGTTGTATTCAGCAGGATAGTAGCGCCGTTGTAACTACTCTGTAATTGCAGATCGACATTGCTGCACAGCGGCGCACTCATCTGGTTGTACAACTTGTATATACCTCAAAATAATGTATAACTGTGGATAGACTGCTGATAATGACGGATATTTCTGGCCGGAGGATATGGTTGTCAACATCTTAAATTCTTTTAGAATAATTATCACAGCCTGTGAAAGCAACCAGTTGTCATCTGACATTTCCAATGTCGCAGCATTTCTGTGCTCTGTAACATTTCTATCCGACAGCACAGCTCCAATGACCCAACAAAGTTTCAACAAGCGCTCAAGCATGTCAAGAGAGGAGTTCCATCTTGTTGAGCAATCGATGACTACCTCATGAATGTCGTGACTGTCATTGTTGGTCTTAAAAGCAGTTTGTTTGCTTCGCAATGCCTCTGCTGCTACAGTGTTTCTTTTGAAGTTGGCAGCCAATTGTCTAGCAGCACCAAGCATCTTGGCAATTGCCTGAATTTTAAGGCCAGCACCAATGGCCAGCTGGAATGTATGTGCGAAACAGCGCTGGTCCAGCCAGTCATCCAGAATAGAGATTGCCAAGTTGACATTCGAGCCGTTATCATGTACTGTTGCTGCTATTTTGTTAGTTGGTATTCCCAACTCCTCAGCACACTTATATTTTCACCCGTGTGGCGCTCAGTAAATTCTCTGGTCTGCAAAATGGCCTATTGCAGTTCCCAATCATTGGTCAACAAATGTACAGTTACGCACATATATGCTAAATTTTGAATCGATTCCCACATATCTGTTATGAAGGCAATATAACATGCCTTCTCCAATCTTGTCTTAAGTATGTTTCTTTTGTGTTCAAACTCCGTCTTAACTAGTGCAGTTACTGTTGTACGAGACTTCAGTTTATAGCCGAGCTCCACAAACTTCAAAAGATCAATGAATCATTTGCATTCACAATGCTGACGGGCCTTGCATCACGTGCAATAAATTCGGCAACTTTTTTTATCAATATTTAAAGCTCTGGATTTGGTTAACTTCGATCTTGCTGCTACCATGAACTCAGTTATGTTTGAAGTCATACTTTTCCCCGTCTCATTCAAATCAATCTTGTGCGATCCAATGAGATGATGACGTAGAGTAGAGGTGTTGCCGCCTTTTACTGACAGAACAAGATCACAAAGCATGTACTTAGCACTATTGTCACCTATGCGCTTGGCATGCAGCCATACTTTGGATGATTTACTCATTTGTAATTTTTAATTAATCAATATAATTTTATAATATTACTTATTATTAATGAATTGAATATAATTTTTAATTGTCTTGTTAGGGTAAATTTCTCTGAATAAAAACCGGCATTATCAAATAAAATAATATAAACAATTAATACAAGACAACACGTTCGAAAGGTCAATTTGGACTGCTTTTTGGAGATTGATTTAAATTTTACTTAATTACGTCACATTTCCGTGACTTATTAATGATGAAGAATTTAAAAAGGGCTAGTAATAAATGTCCAGCGTTTATTGAATTCAAATAAATACTACTTCCATAACAGCGATTCTGTTATAAATTAGTACTAAAATTTAATTAAAATAATATTATATTATAACTTAAACACCAGCAAACAGCTATTCTGATCAACGGATTTCTTATATATTTGCTGGTTAAATTGTACAATCTGCGTTATTTCAGACCCCAACGGGTACGCGAAAACTGTTTTCAGTGCCCGGGAACCCGGGTACCCGTTGACAGCCTTATTCATAATACTTAATACAAATTATAACCCACCTGAATCAAGGTATATCTTATCGATTCCTTAGTCAGGGGGCTTTAAACATTTAAAATCATCAACTTTAAAAAGTTTGATTCCGAATACTATTAATCTAAAAATTATTTCACAATCATATAAAATTAGTGATATATTCAGCAAAAAATCTCTTACGCCTCTCGGTTTGTGCTCCGATGTTGTTTATAAATATACTTTTAGTAATTCTAACGCCACATACATTGGAGAGACATCTCGTCATCTCTGTAAACGGATCAAAGAGCATAGTCGGTTGGATAATGGGAGCAATATTGCTGAACATAATTTAAAATGTAAAAAGAAAATCAAAGAAAATGTTTTTCAAATTCTGTGTCATCGATTTAAAAAATTACTGGGAGAGAGTAACGTGTGAGGCCTCATTAATAAGATCCATGGATCCAAAAATTAATATTCTAATTGATTATTATTTTTTCACTTCTTTAAATTTTATGTTTTTAAATACACTTTGAATAGTTTATATTAAAGAAACGATGTTTTTTTGTTTTTTAAATTTATTTAATCTACTGACAGAAAAAATATTCAAATCTAAATAAATTTAATTTTTTTATAATATTATTTTATTTTCTATTTTTGTTGAGGATTTTCTTTCAATTTCAATTAAAATCCTTACATTTTCAAAGGTACATTATTTGTTAAACAATTTAATATTAATTATTTTCCGTGTTTAAAGGAAAACTTTATATTATAGTAAAAAATTGTAAAAATAGTTTACTCACTAGCGAGATGTTAGGAAGACTGTCCAGGAAGCTTAGAGGAAAATGTATAAAATTATTGAGGTGTATCATCTTAGTACAAAAAAGAAAGTAAAAATATTGCAAAATAAATATTAAAAATTCTCTTTTTAAAATTATAAAACATTCAAATTATATACGAAGTAAAAATTTCATTTTATCGTTTTAAGCAAATCTTATAATTATCAGATGGATTTAATTTTTCAAGATAATTCTTTTCTAATTTCCTTATCAACAAATCGTTGAATACGAATAATTTTAGTAAAGTAAAACTTTATTTAAATTTCTGAAAATATTTCTCGGATTTAAAACTCCTAGATTAATTTTTTTTTCGTTATTTACAAGTTTTGTATTTATTATGATGATAAGCAAGGAGAACCTAAAAAGATCACTTAATTAAAAGATCACTTTATTAATACAACCTCTCTTAATGTAATTCGTTTGAAGAATTAAATACTCATTGTTAGGTTGGGAATTATCTTCCATTCTAAATCAAAACAAATTAAAAACTTGCAAAATTTATTAATCTACAACAGTTTAAATTTGTTATTTAAACAAATTTTCTTTTTTTTATTTTCTTTTTTTTAATTCTATTTTCTATTATTTTTTTTAATTTCGATTATAATTCGAAAATTTTTTAAAACCAAAATTCTTATTTCTGAAAATTAAAAAATTAACAACAACACTCTATTGCACCCCCGCACGCAAGAATTTTTTAATTTTCTCCACATTTCTTTCGCATGTTTTACCAGACATATCTTCAAAAACATACCTTCTATCATGTACTTTTCGAACGACTTTATATGGCTCGTCGTATCTCCTTTGATCTTTTGTTCTAGATTCTACTTTTACCAATACATCATCTCCTGGGAAGAATTGTCTTCGCGTGATAGGCTCCTGGTCCCGCTCATATTGGAATGTTTTACTATTTTTTCCATCCCATTTCTCCCTGCTAATGCGTCTTCCGAAAATGATTTCAGATGGACTCATCCCGATAGTCGTCTGTAATGTGGCATTTAAAGAGAACTCGATCTCCGGTAGAATCTATGCCCAATCGGAACTTCTTCTTTCATGCAATGTTGCATTAATCAATTCTCTCACTGTACGGAATTGGTCAATTTGTCATTTTGTGTTATGATGATATGGGCTGGAGAATCTAATTTCAAAATTCTGTTTCTCTGCGAACTCCTTCATCTTTTTTGATTCAAAAACCTTACCGTAATCCACATTAATCGCCTTGGGAGAACCAAATTTCAGTATCCAATTCCGCACTATTCCTTTTATTATTGACTCTTCATCTTGTTTCGATATTGCTATTTCAGCATAAACGTGATTGCTTTATGGTCGGTACGCAAAGTAAACTTTTTACCATACAGAACATGTCTAAAATGGTTACCAAAATAATACATGGCAAGCAATTCTTTTCTTGTAACACAATAGCCCTTCTCGTGACTATTCATTGAATGCGATCCATAAGCGAAATAGGATGGAAAAAATAGTAAGACATTTCAATATGAGAGGGACCAGGCGCCTATCACGCGAAGACAATTCTCCTCAGGAGATGATGTATTGGTAAAAGTAGAATCTAGAACAATAGATCAAGGGAGATACGACGGGCCATATAAAGTCGTTCGAAAAGTACATGATAAAAGGTATGTTCTTGAAGATATGTCTGGTAAAACATGCGAAAGAAATGTGGAGAAAATTAAAAAATTCTTGCGTGCGGGGGTGTAAGAGAAAATATATGGGTCAAAGATTCTTGACACAAAATGTTGACTTCCTCATTTCTTGATAGTGAAACGAGATGAAGAACCACCAAAAATCCGTAATTGTTTTCCATGCTGTAGAGAAAAGTAATGGAGTTTGTCTAAATGACAGGATTCTTCTAGGATTAAAATTACAAAATGATCTCAGAGAGAAATTTTATTTCGATTCATAAAAAAGTCGACATAACAATTGCTGGCGATATTGAAGAAAAGTACTTAGAAATTTGTGTTGGGACCAGTGAGTTTTTCCTTCACGTCAGCCTCTGGCTTATTTATTGCACCGGCACCGAGGCAGGCGAAGGAAAAACTCCCTAAATCTAAAAAAAACAAAAAATAAAAAATATTATAATTTATAATTAATTAATTAAAAAATAGAAACTTTTTATTGGTTTTGACCCTTGGATCCTGTCGATTTGAATATTTTCTTGTGTGAATTTGATGGCCTGATTTGCTGACGTGGGTTTGATCGGAATTTTGGCCATCTCCGGGTTGTTTCTATCTGAGGACTGTTGACTTAGTGATGGATGATTGAAGGTTGACTGTGAGAATTGTCTGCTTGCTGGTTCTGTGAATTTTTGTGACGAAAGAATGGTATAAATTCATCCGAATTTATGCACTTGATCAGACTTTTTATTGAATAAATTTTACTAGAGAAAAAGAATTTTTGTTTTGAACCTAGGTAATTTTTAGATTCTATTTCTTTTTTTTTGAAGTTGATGGAGGTTGGGGAGCACCTCAAGGCTGCCGATCTGTCGATAGATAACGGTAGGGGCTTATAATTCCTGCCGAGACTATTGACGATCAGGTAGGGAATATGAACAGGTTGTGAGGTAATCTGATGACTGCCGATCTGTTAATAGATTAACTGCAGGTGCTTATAGTGCCTGCCGAGACTAATGAGAATCTGGAAGTTTGAGAAAGTCCTTGCAAAGTTTCATTTCTAGAAGAGAATTCGTTTCTCTCAGCCTCCATCAATTATTTTTTTGGTTTTGTTTTTTTTATTTTTTTAATCCACTCATCGTCCTTATTCAGCATGGATAGGGAATATAACGAAAACAAAGAGCAACAAAGAGAACTGCTGCTGGAGTTGCAGAAATGGAAAGGCGAATGTGTCAACCTGAATGGTGAATTGACGAAGAGGACAATCGAATTTGAGGACTACAAAAAGCATTCAGTTCCTCTATCAATTCACAAACCGGTTGTGGATAAATATTTATTGGGACAACAGAAAATAAAGTCCTTGCAAAACGAGGTCACCGAGATGAGAATTCAGCAAAATATGTCAAGCTACTACAAGGTGATCGAAAAGGTCTCAGAAGAGAAACCGGAAATAATTATAGAAAGAGCAAGCAAGATTGGATCAAATACGGAAAAGAAGCCTCTAGTGACGAATCCAAACATTTATGGGTCAATTATGAAAGAGGATATGGTATCATCATCCTCTGGGATGCTCAGCAGATCTCAGAAGCGGCGGCAGCAGAGGAAGCGAAAAGCTCAAATGTTTCAACAGGCCAAGAATGAGTTGCAAGCTGTTTTTAAAACCAGTCGTGTTGAGGTTGACGTCCAAGATGAAAAGACGGTAATCAGAAATGACGCCAGTCAAAAAGAGTCTTCTGATTTTGATACCTCGCATCAAATTTCGGTGTTTTTTCCATCAAATAATGTCCAAGGGACTATAGAACAACAAGAATGGCTGGACTTTAAGTCTAAACTTGAAATTCAGAAGGAGAATCGTGACCGCCTACAGTTCCGCTCTATCACAACTGGTAAATGAGAAGATTTTGTCAATCTATCAGATTTGGATGACTAAGAACGATTGGTGGATTGCCTTTGATTGGCATTTTCTTTTGTTATATTTTAATAAAACAATGTCAATATATAATTTGTTCATGTTTTTTGAATTTTAATCTCTGATATGAAAATGATAAACTTATAATAAGAAATATAGTAATCAAATAAAAAACATGTTGAGGAAAAAATAAGATAATCATTAATTAAATAGAAGTAGCATAAGCCAACTTTCATAGACTTAATATATTTAAATATAATGTAGAACCCAATAGGTACTTCATCAGCTTCACTGGCGAGATAAAAGAGCCAGATTGGGTTGATGGGGTACGATATGGATCTCTAATAAGTGTTAGGGACACTTAGAGGAGAGACATATCTAAATATTATGTTGGGGCAAAATAAACTCAGATGCTAAAGCATACCATGAAACACACTAATTTAAATTAATAAAATTAAAATAATCATATAAAATCCAGCACTAATAATATCACACCCAACATTTAGTTGGTTTCCGTAGATAAAAAATATCTAAGATTCGAACGCTTCATTAATTCAGACAAAAGATGTTATGAATTTAAAAGATTAATTTACGATTTGAACGAAACAATTGCTGTAACTCAACTGGTCTACAGACAGAACGAAGAGAAATTGGAAAGGAAATATCCAGAAGCTGTAGAAATGATAACACAAGTAATCTACATTGACAAAACTCTAATTTCTGTGTATCTGCTGAAGAAGGTTTAAAGAGAATAGAAGATATTAAGGAAATTTGAGTAACGAATGGAATGGAAACTAATAAATGTTAACCATCAATACAGGAATATTGAAAAAAAATTCCAGAAGAGCAAAGGTGGAAAAGCCTTCATTTGAAGAACAAAGAATCTTGGGTGATAAAGACCTTAGAAGTTTCCTTAAACGCTTTTCAAGATAGATTTGGGGTTGAAATCAAACCGCCTTCAACAGAAATATTGACCAAGTGAAAGTTTTTGAATATGATTGCTACAATCTTTGATACGAAAGATTATTTTCTGCATTTACAATTATGGGAAAAATAATTATTCAAGAAATGCCTATACTTGATTTAAAATCGGATAAAGGATTACCTTTTAAAATACACAACCAGGTTGAAAAACGTAGGTACCTGCAAACTGCTACTCCCGGCTGGGAATCGTCACAGTACTGCTCAGCACGATCCCAAACTTAATTACATCAATGCTCAACCTGATTGATTAATCATGCATCACTGTAAAGCTATCGCACCATCGACAGCGACTACACCGTGATTCTCTGCTATCCTCAAACTCGAGTACTACTGATCTCTGAGCAGGGATCAGTCCAAAAGTCATCACACCCAGTATATTGACTAGTCTTGTAAGTGGATTGCAAGTCAACTGGTAGTATAAATATTCCTCCAGCATTTAAGAACAGTATAAGCTTTAAGAATTTCCACCAAGAGATATAATCAAACCCTCCTTCTAGTTTCAAGGAACACTATGTGGAAGTATGTTTGACTGGCTCGCACAACAATCCCTGCTCTGCAATATGTGAGTTTTTTTCAAAAGTGACCATTAAAAGTGACTATCAAGCGTCTGAATTCAATAATTGATCTAAGATCAGTTGTCTGGCGATAATTTTGTAAAAATAATTTGTCCGTAATTGCACTAAAATATAAAAATAAAAGTCCCAGATATATCAAACTGTTCTTTTATTATTTTACAAACAAGAAGAATTAGTAAAATTATATATTCCTAAGATTATCAAAATATAAATAATGTAAATAAATAATAAAGTAAAACAATAAAATAATAAAATAGAATAATAAACTAAAATAAGTCAACATAAATTAATAATTAAAAGTATATGAAAAAATTAAAAATATAAAAAAATATATGAGTATAAAGAATAAAAATATTTCAAGTAATATTTGAGAACAATAATTGCAAAAAAGAAATAAAAACTAATTCTTAAAAAAAATTTCAGTTTCATTAATGAATAATTCTAGACAAACTAGTCTAAAGAAACGTATCAATCAAACGGAGGAATTCGACGAGATCTCGGCAGGCAAGCGTTACAGTTGCGATTCAAATTCCAATTTAGTTTGTTATTTGTTTGAAAAATCTTTTCGTACTCTTTTGCAAGCAAACTGTCAGAAACTGCAAAAGCGTGCATTTCAAACAATTATTTTTTATGTTATTTGAAATAAAAAAAATTCCATTAACATTATTCATAGATAAAATTAAACGTAATTCTCAGAAATTATTTTTCATTAATTATTCTTTCTTTTTTTATATTCTCGTTCAGACAGAACTCTGTAATGTATACCAGAATGCTCTCTTACAACGTTATTTTAACCCTTAAAACCTTTTGTAGTGAAAGAGAATATCTAACTAAGAATGTGAGGGATAATTGTGAATGTTGTAAGTTTGTTGTTTTTATGCTGTTTAGATTTGTGACTCTCCTACTCAGATGGGATTGATATGTTATTTGATTAATTATTTGAATCTAAT
>MQRK01250620.1:0-11149 GCA_001938485.1 Girardia tigrina
AATATCAATTTATTATGAAAAATGTGAATTATTTCAAAAATTTACCTTACAGCATTAGTGAGGCAGTGAGGCAGGCAGTGAGTGACTTGGGCTTTTATAATATAAAAAAATTGAACCCCAGGCAAGAGAGGGCCGCGAAGCGGGCCGAGCGCGCTAGTAATATATATGTAACATATGTATATTAAAATGTTCACTTTTTAAAAGGTTGATAAGATTAAAAGAGACTTCTAGAACAGGATAGCATTCCCACCTGTGTTTATGCATTCTTCTAGCAACCATGGGGTAACTAACTTGTGATGTGATAATTGTATCAAAATTACGGCATGTGTCATAGAAAACCTCTCTTGTATGAAGGCTTATATGAAGCTGAAGATTCTTCTTTTAGACGTTTCTTTAAGGTGGCTACTGATATTTCTTCAGTATCTGGTTCATGATCGTGTGGCCGTTTGAGTTGAATTTTGCTCAGTCCAGGGAAAAATGCTGCAATAGCTCCGCATCTAGTCACTGAATATTTTTGAGAGCGCAACATGACATAGGAAGATAGTGCTTTCACTTTGTAATAACCATAATTTCCTGCCAAGTTTATTTTGGAATTTTTCCTAAGGCCTTCAGTGATTAGACATTCTACTAAAAATTTACTGTTTGCAGTATTTTGATTAACCGACAATAAACTAGTCTTAGGCTTGTTTTATTAAAATTTTAATGAAATTTTAAAAACTGTATTTTTTCAAAAAACACATAATTAAAACAATTTTCTTTTTATCAACATTCCAAAATTAAAAACATACATAAAATATTAATATTTAAAATTATTTAAAATTAATTTATTTGTGAAATTAATTTTGTAGTGAAATTAATTCATAGCTGAAATTAATTCATTGTTGAAATTAATTCATTGGTGAAATTAATTCATTGTTGAAATTAATTCATTGTTGAAATTAATTCATTAGTGAAATTAATTCATTGGTGAAATTAATTCTGTAACCCGTTTTGTCCGTGTATTGTCCTATGGCGTTTTGTCCTGTGTTGTTTCGTCCTAGAATCCTGTGTATGATATCATAACTGTGTGGTATTGTATCTTAGATTGATTAACAGTTTTACAATGGGTTTGAAACTGAAAACAAAGATCCTTGAAAAATGGATACAAAGGAATCTGACACAAAAAAACAAAAGAAAGATTCAGGAACAAATATGGGTAAAACTGAACAATACTAGGTACTAACAATGATAAAATCATTTATCTATAGATACAAGTAAGTTAAAGATGTTGGGCTGACTAAGACGTGACTGAACAGTCATAAAATCAAACTGATTCACCCTATAAAACTTCGCAATCATGTAACAAAGAATTGAAAAACACCAAACAATGGGACACATTGAAAATTAAAAGAAGTTATTGCATTGTTTACCAGAAAATCAGTCAGTGAAAAAGGAAATGGTTTATCTTGTTAGCGATTAAATTTAAAAATCAATTGAGGATTGAAATTTAGTTGAATCTTAGTTGTGCCTGTATCTAATGAAAGATCAGAAGAAATATCAGATGAAGTGAAAGCTTTCCACCTAACAGATATGAAAGCGAAAGTGACATTATCATGTCATTTTCATCGTTGCAAGAAAGGTTTTGGTACAGAAAAAGGATCGCTAAACTATTTATACCGAGGTATAAACTGATCTGTCATATGGTATGTTAAGAATTTGGTAAGCTCGTAAATTTTTTGAATATAAAAAGAAAAATTTAAAGCATTTTAAAATGATAATTCATTAAATTTTATAATTGTACGATTTCAAATATTTATTTAAAATTAGAATTACATCGGATTTGTACAAAAAAAAGAAAACATCATTCATCATATATTTCTTTAAAAAAAGTTAATTGTTACTTTAATAAATATTACTATCATAAACTCTATCGTTGATCACGAACTCTACATATGGTATTTCTAACGAACCACAGTTGTGAAAGTTTGTAAATTTACATCGGTATGCCCGTGAGGAACAACCATAGCATAATCCATATCTGATTACAAGTTGTTACCAGATATAAAGATTATGATTCAATACAATTTGCGTCAATTTTGTTTCGCAGTTATCCTTATAGTTTTGGAAGTCCATATTTGAAATACAAACCATAATATTAAAATTTCTGTTAATAAGAATTCACAATAGAGATGAGTGAGTAATATTCTTGATTATTAGATCGATTTAAAGAATTAAACTTCATTTGCTTCATATGGTGATGCAAGGAATATTTAGAATGTTTGATGTTTTGTGTTTAAATGTTGTGTGTAGATTTTGAATAGTGTCTCTCCTACCCATATGGCTGAATAATATTTTAATTCTTGTTATCTGAAAAGATGTAATGCTAAAATTTATTTCTAATTTAAAATTATTGTAAACTTTTAAGTAAGTTGATTGATTTTACTTACAATTTTTAAATAAGTAAATTAAATTAATATTTTTTAAATAATTAATAATCATTTAAATTTTTAACCAATATAATTTGTAGTAAATAATTTAATTGATTTTTCAATCTCCATTTACAGAGTAAATATTACTCTGATTATACAATAAAAATTATTTATCAATTAGGAATTAAGTGAACGATAGCTTTGACAAAGATTTTCCTGTGGACATTCAAACTTGTAATGCTAATAAAAATATTAAAAGCCACATTGATGACTTCCTTTCTACAGAAAGGATTCCATTCATATTACGAGCGGCAGTTCATAAGTCACTAACTATTAACTGATTAATAACGATTCAAGATGGCCTAACCTTATCTCTAAAAATCGTTTTTCAGAAAATTTTTCATTATTATCCAATAAAATTTAAAAAAATTTTGAATTTTAGCATTTCTCAATAAATTTTAATTAAATAAATAATTTAAACAATTTTTGTTACAAATTATAAATGCTGATAATTATGCATGAAGAATAGAAAGATGTACAATGATCCTTTTCTGAAAAAAATTTTAACAAAATTATTTTTCAAAAATATCAAATTTTCCTTTACAAGACTCAATAAATTAGCTTATTGACGAATTTATGTAATTAGCAACAGCTTTGTCGTATTCACTAATTTATGTATATGTATGTATTTTGTTTATTTTAAAAATAGAATTTTAATGTAAGTAATATATTAATTATTGAAATTTAAGAAATAGTAAGGGTTAATTATCTGTAAACAAAGATATAATAATTAACATTAAAGTAATCACACTTTATCAATTGACATTTTTGAGAAGTTTTTTTTTTGAGAAGTCAATGATTTATTGTATTCGATAAATCAAAGAAACTAAAATAAACATTAAAAAATATTAATCTTAAATATTGAGATAAAATATTATTAAAATAGATTATAGTAAAGTGCACAAAACTATTTTTATTATATTTATGCATACTTGTATTTTGAAGCTAATAACTTTTAAACGGTAAAAATAACAAAAGAAATGATTCAAACATTTTAAATGAAATTCAAGATTCAATGTTTTAATTTTTTGATATTAATTTCGGCGGTCTGTACGTCCTATTCAAAAGAAAATAATACCAGTTTGTATTTTATACATAATATTAATGAGTGTAATGTATAAAATACATAATGTATAAAATATGTAATCAAAAGTGAATATTGCTTACGTGGATTCCAAAAAAATGTGACAGATTGACCGAAATAAAGTTTAAGTCAACCTATTCGCTTCCAAGTTTAATTGCCAAGTGTGAGAGCGTGTTTTTTTGACTGTTAAGTCAATCCGTCTGCATGATGCAGCGCCGTGTCTCGCAGTTACTTTTTATTCAAGGATTAATCCATCTTGCGATTCTAGTTTATTTTAGATAAAGATATTGATGACTGATTGAAGTTGATTAAATTCGAGTTGTGAATAAATAAATTAGATTGAATGAGAAAACGCTTGAGAATTATATTTAAGACATCTATTTGTTTGTTACAAGGTAGCTTTTTTAATCAAAGAGTCATCTACTATTTAAAGAGTCATTATACTATTTAAACAAATTTTGATTTGCATTTTTTTAAATTTATCACTTATTGATTTCAATTTTATCACACGATATTAATTATAAGTTTCAAATTTGTTGTTGCAGATTTATTTGCAGAAATATTTGTTGGCAAAGAGCGAGAATTATCGAAAAATTTGGTTGAATGTTATCAAGGGATTGTGATTTGGCTTCAGTCTTCGAATTGTTTGGTTTGTTGTTTCCAGTCTTGGATTTCAAGGGTGGATCAAGTGGACAAGCCTGAGGATTTTTTATAAACAAAATTTCTAAAATTATAGGAGTCAGATTTTATTATCAAAGTACAGGTAAAAAACCACATTCCTGTTCGGAATATTTATCGTTACCTTCGGATAATAGGAAAACACTTCGAGCAGGAGCAACAGTCGCTGCATTTGACGTGAGGGGGCTACACTGACCGGTGTTGTGTTAGCTCCATGTCACAGTATAATACTTGACATTGGAAACAATAGACATGCGTCTCAGATTTTTTGTTGTCGTCTCTGAGAGCTTTAATGTTGAGTGTATTGTTTCGTTTTCACTTGACCATGAACCCAAGCAACCTTTACAATGGTGGATAGTCGAATTGTCCAACCTTTGTGGTGCTTTTTGGCCTCCTCTTTCAGCTTTTTATATTTCACCTTATTGTCATTTCTTGATTTCTTATGAGTTTTTTAGCGTATTATGTGGTGTTTTGACATCGATCAAGCAGAGTTCTTTTGTACCCTTATTGTATATTTGTAAATCAACTCTGTTTTTGAAAAATGCCAAAATACGTATGGCATTCCAATTTAAAAAATGTTATATTTTGGTACTCCGTGTATAAGGAAATATACCTTAGTGTAAAATGACATTTAATTTCTTACAACTTTGTTTAAAAGTTTTTTTCTATGAACATTAGTTTTCAAAATATTTAACCGTCCCATACTTTTGGATCACACTGTATAAAATAGGATATTTTTAAAAGGCTTTCTAAGTACTTTCTAAAAATTAAATAAATTACAACAGTTCAATTTCAATAAACTAAATTTTTGGCCGTAACGTTTTTTCTACCCTGTATTTTGTCTACCCAAATATTTTGTCTAATTTAAGCGCAAACACGAATTAACTTGTGACCGGTCAACAATCTGTTTACAACAAAATGTTGCTTACAATATTTGGTATTCGCATTTTGAGTCGAAATAAGTCGAGTGTTTTCTAGATTAGAGTATTTTGTTAGAGTATCCATGTTACAGCATATTAAGCTTTTACGGTGTCGAAAACAAAATATCGTAATAAAGTTACAGTTAAAACAATTGAATACAATTTTATTGATTTATTAAAATATATAATGCAATATTGTTTTGTTAACTTTCTGCAGTAGAAGTTTTGTATGGTGCTTTGGTCAAACGACCGATAATACAAAAACTTTTAAAAAAGGAAAACTGATTTTGTTAAAACTGATGCAATCTTACAAACGCTTTAACCAAGATTGTCCTGCGGAGAATCGAACTTGTTGTAATAGTAAAAATGTTAAAAGTCATATTGGTGTTCTTAATAGTTTTAATTAGTGTATTTTCTGAATTTTTAATAATGATTTATTAATGTTATTTTTAATAATGATTATTCGAACAAATTTCCAAATGTTTACTATTCTTTTAACATAAAAATATTTAATAAAATTATAAAAAATAATTAAACTAATTTTAAAATTATTCAAATCTCTGAAGTATCTTTAATTACAACATTAAATATGTTGGTTTTAATTTTTGAAAAATATTAATTGTATTAAAAATTACCCTATCTTATTACTTTTTCAGTCAGCACCTACTATATATTTCCAAAGGGGCAATCAACCAAGACGGCACTGCTTAACACTATGCAGTCAAAACCCCCTAGTTTCACCCTGTAAGAGGGTGAAACTTTTTGCCGTGACGAAGCGAAGGAAGAGGTGCAGCCATCAGTTACGTATGGAGCTATCCTCTTGCAAATGAAGATATATCTTGCATTTGATTTCCAAAGATTTATTTATATATGAAAAAAATATACATGAGTCTCGGTGAATCAATCCTAACGAGGGGTGTTGCAATGATTATTGGTTTTTAAATTTACTTTTATTAATTGAATGTTTAATATTATTGTTTATTTGTTCAATGTTTATTATTGAATGCTTAAAATGTAAATTCTTTTCGAATGATCAGTTATCGCAAATACAATAAAACACCAATTTTCCAAGTGGGTGGGAAATCGCAAATAAAATTTCATCACACTCCACATCCATACACAATTTAAAATAAATCTCACAATTCTTTTAAAAGAATATCAATCATTTTTATTTGAGTCAATACAAAATACTTTAATTGGGAACGCAATTATTATTCTGGGAAAAGACGATTTAAATAAATAAATTACAATAATATATTTTTTATTTTGAAAAAAACTTTATAACTTTTATAAATAATAATTTGCTTTTAATAAATTTATCTCCAATTAAATCTTATTAATTATTTCTAATTTATTTAAAGAGAATTGAAATAAAGTTTCAGATATTTAATATCCGTTGTTTTCATTTTATTGAAATTTTAGAAAAATTCCCTTTTTGTTGTTTTTTATTTCTTTTTGCCGCCTGTTATTTTTATCTGATTTTACTGATATTATTTTTTGTAATGTAAATATCTTTATTATTAATGAATATTTACTAAACATAAATATTTATATTATGTATCAATTTAATTAATTTTATATGTTATCTATTTGATTATAAGATTATTATCTACAAAAAATCAAAAAATATAATAAATTCGATGAAATAATTTTTAATTAACGTTGATTTTATATTTTTAATAAAAAAGATACAAAGTCAATCGATAAAAATATATTAATAAATATAATGAATTGATTAAAACTATTATTACAATTACAATTTTGATCATTTCATCAATGAAAAGATTAATAATCTTTATCCCAAAATCTTAACTAAATTCAATCTACATATTCTTTCAAAAATATTTACTATAAATTTTATTGGTTAAAATTAAAATGGTTGTTAATTATTTAAACTTATTAATTTTATTTATTAATTTAAAAATAAAATTAATTTTATCATTTAAAATTTACCATTATCATTAATAAAAGTAAATTTAAACATTAAATTTAAATTTGAATTAAATTAGTATCAGATAATAAGAATTAAAACATTAATTAGTTGAATGAATAGGAGAGTGAGGTGCTGGTCTCCGGGTCGAGCGATGGTTGCCAGTATTTCCTTATTCTATGGGAAGTATTTGGGTGAGGAAGTTGATCGATCGGTTGAATTGGTGCCACGAACCATTCGAGCCTTATGACTCGAAAGTCAATTGTAATCAGTGTGAAAATCAGTTGAAATCACAATTTATTAATTCAAAATTTTCACACATAAATACTGTATTATTTAAATCAGAGGTGTCAAAGTGGCGGCCCGCGTGCCACTTGGGGCCCTCAGAGGCAAATCGTGCAACCCGCATCAGAAGTCTCACAAATCTAAATAGAACCACAAACAGTGTAATTTTACATAACAGTGACTAAATTTTCACTAAAAGCATAGACAGCTAGTGTTATTATAGTACTGTAGCATGGTTTCTTTTAGAATAAATGTTTTTTTTGAACAAATGTTTTCTTTTATACTTAGTTAAACAGTTTTTTCTGTGTTTGATAATGTACTTGACATTTCAATTGTGGCCCGCCGTTGCATTTCTGTTGTATCAAGTGGTCCGCACAGCAAAAAGGTTTGACACCACTGACTTAAATAATTGTCATTTTTTCTGTGTCCCCACAAAGAGACATAATTCAAAATCAACACACAACATTCAAACAGAAAACATCAACATTATAAACATTCCTCTCTTTAAATAAATAAATTTAAACAATAAAATAATTATTTTTTTCCATAAAATAATTTGAATACATTTCAGTAAAAAATTAATTTAAATGTTTTGCAAAATATCTCGTTCAAACACGCATAATTAATTTAATCTAGTGGAATTAAATTTTTATTGTTTAAATTAATTTCAATTCTTTTAACAAATATTAAAAATTGGTTTTTTTCAATTTTCTTTGAATATTTGTAAAATTTTTAAATTTATACGTTTTGGATAATTAAAACTGAAATTGAATTAAATATTGAATGTTTTGATGATTTATATTCTCTGGTGAATATCGAATAATCCAGGGGTTCATACATAACTTATTACTTATGATTACGGACGACTGTTGCCCCCAGCTGATTGTTCCCGATTTTTGATCAGAAAACCGACCCAAATTTTAGACATTAAAAAAGAATTCGGAAGATCTGAATTATTAATATCGCCAATATTTCTATGAACAATGTAGAAATTTAGCTTTATTATTATTAATAATACTAATATTTTATATAATTAACATCAATAAAAATTGTTTAATTATTTTATTGTCGATTATTTATCAGAGCTATCCTTCAAACACGCAAATTGAAAGAAAGGTTACAATTTTCCAAGTGTTTTTCAAAAGAAATACCTAAAGATGTTCACTGTAAGAAGGCTATGTGGGACAGGAGAAGCCTCATTTACATGGAAATCATCTAAAACATCATTTGTTGTTAGCAAATTATGGCAGTTCAACATTTACAGTAATGTCTCTGGCTAAGTCTGACTACCTTTACTCAGCATTCGAGCCGAAACGTCAGTAAAACAGAATCCCATCCGTCATATTCACCGAAAGATGCTCTCACCGACTATCACATCAATTGCTCGTTGCAAAATTGGCAAACGAATAAATTTACGCCGATTTTGATTATTTAGTAATGGATGTCAAAACGTGGATTGCATCCATAAACCGTCACTTCTTTGCTCATGATATTGACTGTTTTCCAAGCAAATTGGAATTAGTTCTTTACATAGATAGTGACCACTTTTCTAGAATATATTGGTAAATATTTTTTAACTTTTTTATTGAAAGAACCAACAATTAATATTGTTAAAATTGTTAATAATTATTGCTTACTTTGAAATCACAACAAAAAAAGAACTGCCCGAAAATATATATTCAGTTAAATTTTAACTTTTATGTTTTCCAAACTTTCGGTTTGCTTGGTATCCCATCGAGATCAATTTATCATTAGTATGTAAATTTGTATTTTACTTTCAATAAAGTTATGACTTAAAAATATACAAAAAGTTACAAAATTCCCACATAGAAGACATGATTAATATACAAGAAATGGCTTCATTAACAAAACGGTGTACGGACAATTTATCACTCTACATTTTACCAGGCGACATATTTCACTGCAACACGATGTAATGTGACATTTTATAACGGGAGACTTTATAACTTAGTGAAAATAAACTTTATAAAATAATGAATCAATAAAGAAAATGTTTCTTAATTAACTTCTTATAAAACACAAGATAAATGGACAATAGAATTCAGATAGGCCAAAGTATGAGTAATGATTAACGGTATTATTTACTCGTTGTTTCAAATCTCGATATTTGTTTGCTAAAGCTGGCTGAATACACGAAATTCCATGTAAAATGATGTTTTTTGGTATTTTTATATTTTTACAAATTCCTAGCAAAAATATCTACTGTTAGGTGATGGAACTAATACAAAAACTGAAAAGCAAAGTGCCATCCCTCTATACTATTGTTGTCTTAGCTATTCCCTCACAAGCACTTTCAAAGTGGTTCAATTTTTTAATCTAAAAAATTGCTTCACTATATTCTTCCATTATACCTTGTTGACGTCTTCCTCCTATATAATTCCGCTCAAAATAGGTAAGAAGCTCTTGTATATTTTTATGATCAGGTGTGCTATAAGCCAACAAATAAAACGCTTCTGCAAATTCATAGGACGGAACAGTAGCAAGTGCTGATAAAAAACGAACAGCACTTCTCAAAGAATCATTGAATTCATAAACTGGTTTCATTCCGATTTCTCGAACTTTTCTGAAGCATTCTGTGACTAAAATGAAAGTAAGAACTGCTTATTGAAGCATTAGGAACCCTGCTTCAATAGCATTCATTGCAGCTTTTTCACAGTTAATAACCATTCGCTGAGGATCAGCAGACTGTAATTTTTCTTTTACAATAGCTAAAATTCAATCATAAACTTATTTTTAATATTAAAAGAATTTGTTAATGTAAATTAGACCAAACAAAGTTACGGGCATTACAACAATAAGTTTGATGGGGAACAAAATAAAGTCAGGAAAATGATTGCGAATTCCAACTACAGTCAACCTTCTGTAATTTGTCAATTTCCGGGATTGAAAAAAAGTGGTAAATTTGGGAGGGTGGTAAATTATAAAGGTGTTATTGGATATATAATATATATCGAATTGTTTGGTAAAAGTATAGTTTTATATATTTTTTTGTATATGCCTGTTTGTAAAATGGAAAGTTATAAAAAATTATTATCATCTTTAATTGTAACTTAATAATGTTTTATAAAAGTACAAAAAAACGTAGAAATCCAAATAACCTTGATTTAAAATCCAAATAAGATTTATTTAAAATAAATTTTTATTTTTTTCGACTTTTGTTTGTCAAATAAAAATGCTTTGACATTTTTAAACCTTCCAACAGTTTGTTTTCCTTTTTATACCTCGCTCGAATACATTGTCCATAATATATTTCTTAATATTCATGTTTTTGTCCAATCCGTCTCCACTTTCCAATCAAGAATTTTGGCCCTGAAGAGGGCCGTATGTCTTTCGCAATTCTTAGAAGCCCTTGAGGAACCTCCGATGAAATAATTGGGTTGAAAGAATTTCCCAAGGTTCGAATTCAGTACATAATCGAGAGTGGTACTATTCAATTCAACCATGACGCTGATTGGCACACATTTTCCATGGATCCCAAAAGTAAAGTGAACATAAATTCTCGGTAATTACAAATCACTGTTGCCTTCGTAAATACCAGTGGTCGGTTTGATTCCGCGTTCATTAGTGATTATTTTCCAAAACATCATTCCAATATTGTTTTCACAACTTTGAAATATTCTCATCAATTCATACCATGATTCATAAATGCCTCCACATGGCTTGATAAAATATTCCACATTAAAAACATAGCCAAAAGGCCAAGTTATCTGCTCTTTTAAATTACACATTTAATCTCAAAATAATGAAAAATCGATATTGCTAT
>MQRK01250620.1:11853-24683 GCA_001938485.1 Girardia tigrina
TGACACAAAATAAAGGAGCGAACGGAAAAGGAATATTATCAAATGAAGATCATCTACTTTTTGTTCAAGAACCCAAGGAGCAAGAAATGTCTGAAATCGTGGATCAAAATATTAAAGAATGGTCGCGTTGCGATTCCGTTTTAATTATTTTTCTTGTTATATTTTGTAATATTTTCTTGTAATATCTTGTAATATCTTGTAATATTTTCTTGTCCAATCTTTTTTTCGGACGTCTTGGTCTATTTCTATAAATCTGTCCTCGTTCATGTAGCATTGCGTCATATAACGGCTATTTCTGTTGCAATAAGAACACTTTATATTTGAAGATAGTCACCATCACTAATCTTCTCTCTTCTGTTATACCCATAATATCAGCATAAAGTTCGAAATTTTTTATGAATTCATCTAATTTCGACTCGGATCCATTGACATTTTCGTGTTCCATAATGTTCATTATCACATGAGCTGTGGTCGCCATATTAAAAACATCAATATAAGTTTTTAAACATTTATTAATATCACAAGCGCCTTCACTATTTGACATTTTTCTTGATCTTTATATTTCTAAATTCATACTAATTTTTTTCATAGATTCAAAATCATTTAAAAAAAATTATTAATTCAAAAGATTCTAATTGGTTAAAATTAAATCTAAACATTTTTAAAAAGTACATAATAAATGAATACATTAAAATTTTAAATTACATTAATAAATAAATAATACATTCAAAAATTATTTTAAATCTTTTTACTTTAAAATTAAATTAAATTATTTTTAAATAGTAGGAATGAAAGAAAATATCAATCATCCATCTGTGTAGGAGAGACACAATCCGAATCAACGTACAACATGCACAATATCAACACACAAATCAAAAAATTCCTCACAGTAACATTAAAAAGGTATAGAGAGGACCCAAGAGATGGATAAAAGTATTTAAAGATGAAAAAGGACAATCGTAAATGTTCTTTTGATATGATTTGGTCAGATCTTAAATGGATTCTACGTCAATTTGTGAAAAATTGTTAAGAACGGGATTCTCAAAAGGAACTAATATAGGTTTAGGTATTCCTTCCCAATTTAAAACTGAAACAAAATTTGTAAGCCCTTATTTTAAAACACAAAAATATTACAATCGACCATTATTTATTTGAAACAATAGATAAAATAATGAAATATAATGGAATGAATAAGTCAAAAATAACAATAAATCCAAATAAGAACATGAGCTAAACCTCTTTAGGGCTAGAATTCGAGATTATCTCAACCTGTCCACACCAGGGGTCAGGTTGCTGTTGCCAGGCGAGATTGTCCAACATACTACGCATGAAGGATTGCGAGCACCAAAAATTATCAAAGTTTACTTCTTGGAAACATTTTTGGTTTTTTGAATTAATCTTCTGATTTTTCGTATTTATTTTAAGTAAATTGATAATTTGTGTTAATAATAAATAAATATCGAAATAATAAAAAGAATGCTTAAAAAGTACATTGGTTCCCTATAAATTTAAAAATAAATTGGTACAAAGTGCACGAATATCGTGTCAAGAGATTATAGAACATGCGATCCATATTAGCCAAATATTTCGGAAGATAAAATACAATTTTCTTAAATGAACCAGATTCAATTTTCCCATCTGGACAGAAGATGGCCGGAGAATGTACTTCCTTCTATTGACGTTGTGTACGACTTAGTTAAATAAACACTATTCGATATTTCAAAATGAGAAATATGTACCTTAATATAAATTATTTGCCATTTTTATCGTTATTTATCAATAAAAAAATAACACGTTGTTTAATTAGTATACGATTGAACTACGTTTTAGCTTTGACAAAACTATATATTTTGTGTTAATCCATTTTATACTGTATAGATTTTGTATTTCCTGCAGGTAAATGTGATCAGTGGCTGATCTATATACTGGCTAAGAGGACTTGTAGTGTTCGATTATTCAGAAATGTCATAAAATAACTATTTATATTAAAAACCAAAAAAAGAAATGGATATTAGAGTTAAAGAAAGTGGTGATTTTTGTTTTTGGAGCTAAAGGTTTTGTAGAATTGATTTAGAAATTTTCTGACAAACAAATACGATGCTTCCTGTCCTCACAAAATTAATAATTTTTGTAGAGGAGTAAATTGTTTTGTCAGTCGACCAAAAACCCGCATTTAGCTTAAAAATCAACTCCTATAAAAGCCTTTGGAACGTAGGACACGATAAAATTTAAACCCAAAACATTACTACCTAATTGTAAATTTGAATATTTATTACCACATGTTTGAATTTCTGATCCAATGGCTGCCTATACATTTAGATTGTCGGGAGCCAAAACCAAAAAAGAAAAAGACCGTGGAAGAACCAACACCACTGAACCTGAATCGATCAAAATAAAAAAAACTATAATTCCAAGGATGTACCAACAAAGTATTACTAGTGTTACTTCGAACTGGTGCAGATGTAGATGACATTTTTAGTCTGAGACTAGACCGTTAAATGAACAAGGTTTGACACATTTTAAAGCTTTTTTGTGGTATTTTCGGTGATAGAAACACCAATTATTATACGCGTTTTTGTAGAAGTCGTTATTTTTATTTATTTTTTATTTTTTTTACAAATTTTTAGACTTTAATTTATCCATTATCCCATTGTTGATTAACATGCTTGTGATAGAGTTTTTGAATGGTTTTATTGTTACTCAATTTTTTTATGATTATTGTTTGGGTTAGGATTTTTAAAATAAGCCAATTTTGAGTTTAAATGTCAATTTTCGGATTCAATGTTTTCTACTTTGTTTGAAAGTTATTTAATAATATCAGCCCATTATTGTTTTCATTTTGATATTTCATTTTGTTCGTCATTTTTGTCCAATATTTTGAATCCACATAAAAGAGAGTATTAATCCTCCATTTATCCCCCAGACGGATCGAACAATAGCCATAGTAGTAAAATCTCGTTTCATTTCCCGGTCATTTATCCAAACATAAAGAAACCTGATCATTTTTTCATGGATTTCACTTCTTTGCTTCTCTGATGTAATTTTCGTTACTCCTTCAGCTGATTGAATCTTCTTGATGATATCTTTACTTAGCTAAGATTGTACATACTGTATATCTGTTTACACCACACTGTCTCACAACATTAGCCATCTTCTTTCCACTCTCTACTTTAGCTATCGTCCCTTGATTGATTTTTTTATTTATCACATTTATTGCCACTTCAAACTTTTTAGGACTCATAAAAGAATAAGGAATTAATAAACTATCGAAATCAATAACTTCATTAATTAATAAATTAGACATTTTGCTCATAGAAATATCGTTATAGAAAAATATCTTAAAATAAAAATAAAAAGTATATTTCCTTGTCTATGAAGAGTATTTCTGATAAAATTTACCTTTTTAGATGGTTTTGCTATTTAGAGTAAGAAGACTTTTCGATTACTTTTAAATGAAGTAGAGTAAAAATATTTAAATTTTTGTCAAAGTTTCTTTTATATAGTCAGTGAAATAAGCCTCTCCCGACAGACCGGATAACTGAGTATTGTACCAGCATTGGCGTACAGGTTAGTGAGTTATTGACTGTGTATCGGGTAGAAATCAAAAATAGACAATACAGAGCCAACTGACTTTCTCGCATGACTTTAAATGCAAGGATGGGAGCTTTCAGAGCACAGGCAAGCTTCAGTTTCCAAGTCAGAAAAGACCAGTCATGATCTCTCATACTATGATTCTGTTGAGCTTTGACTGTGTAAACACGTTTCGTAGAATGAGTAAAGGGACACCGAAATATCCCCACATCATTTGTATTACTTAACCGAAAGTAGAGAACCACCTTTGGAATCTCTCCTGGATCCGTCTCCGCGGTACCGTCCAGGGGCACTGACACATCATGCATCGCAACCTGGCTCGAAGATTCTGTACATCCTTCATCGGCGTTATTTTGTGAAGCACTAGTACCACTGGTACTGCCTCGGGTTCGGTGATCGATCAATATATGTCTCTTTAACCATCCATCCGTTTTATATGTCTTGTGACAATTTTCCATATGACATTGGAAAGATTTGTCACCAATCTGACGCTGCGGCGTTGTGACCGTATGCACGTTTTTGATGTGTTTTTAGTTCCTTCTGTCCTTCAAAAGCTTTGAAACAAGAAGGATACGTGCATTGTACTCTTTTAATATGCGGTTGGAGCATTTTCGGGTACTCTTTTCTTTGTTCAATCACTTCTATCAGTTTTTCAGACACAGTTCATTTGATTAGGTGTTTGAATTTTTTATCAGTGTAGATAATTCCTCTCTCATTCAAGCATTCCTGGTATTCGACAAGATCTTCTTGATCGCCGAATAACCAGAGCATATCTCGAGCTATACGCTTTTTCATCAACTGATTTTTACGGCCTCTGACTTTTTTATTTTCTGAAGCCATTTCAGAGTTTAAAACTCTTTTTACCTTACGTAGACCTTTTCGTCTAGTATACTCATAGAATACAATATGCCGTTTCACCAGTAGTACTACACGCGCCTCGGGCAAACCAAGTGACATATCCGTATTACGTATTCTGTTAAGTTTAGTTTTACCAGGAGTAGTGGGTGTGCAGGTATTATGAAAAGCTTGTAACCGGGCTACCTCTTTTTCAGGTGTTCCCAAGGACTCACTCCCATAATACACTACCGGAAAAATGCCTGATTCGATTAGTCTTTTTTTAGCGCTATAGGAACTTGGTTACTTTAAATCCAAGGCTGCAATTCTCGTAACTTACTCATTCCACAACGCAACCGCTAACCTATATCCCGACTGCAGCTACCAGATTTGGTCAATATACTGCCGACGTAACAGAACTCACTCACCCATTCTATGACTTTGTCTCCACACATCATTTGCCATATTCCAGTCCCCGAGTCATCAGTTAGGCACATGACCTTCGTCTTAGATACACTAATAGTCAACCCAAATTCGGAAAATGTGCTTCTAAGTATATCAAGGTCTTTACAGACACGATCAATATCAGAGTCGATGATACATAAATCATCCGCATAAGCAAGTCTATTGACTTGAAATTCGTCACCATGGTCGTCGATCAGTATAATTCATCTCCCTAATCCGCTCAGTATCGCCGTTTCAATCACTTCCTCAAAGACAAAATTAAAAAGACAACCTCTGTCTGACACCTCTTTCCATGAGAAACTCACAATCTCCCACAGAGGCAATAAAGCTCTCATGGAATTTTTCGATCAGGTAGAGAATCTTGTTTTTCAAGCCGAATCTTTTCAGACAGGCCCACAGAACTTTACGTGGGACACAAATGGCTTTTCCAAATCGATGAATATCACAAATACCTTCTGGTTCTTTTATTGACCTTCTTCCAGTATCCGCCTGAGTATACTTACAACTGGCATAGTACCTCTTTTCGGTCGAAAACCAAATTGCCAAGGGTCTAACCTTTCTTCCATCGCCGGTGTCCTTCTTTTTACAATATTTCATGCAAAAACTTAGCCAGTGTCTTCCAAGTGGAAGATCCCTCTAAAATTATTCGGATTAGACCTTGCACCCTTTTCCTTGAAGAGTGATACCACTTTTGGACTCCTCCAAGCCTTTGATAACTGATGATCATTCCAGTTCCAAATCATCTCAAAATCGAGCTTCAGTTTGTCAATGAGGGGTTGTTCACCCCATTTTAAAACCTCCGCAATCATCTCTGCAGCAAAATAAGATTTTTTATTTCTATTTAAGGAAATTTTGCGACAACGATAATACTATCAGAAATTCGTTAAACCTCTAAAAATAAAATTTCTATATAAATTTTCCTTTTCTAGGAACTGGTCAAGTTTTTATAAAACGTTTATAAAGGGAGTTTTGTAAATATGAAGAAAATATTAAAAAATGAATAATTTTTTGTCAACCTTCTTTCTCCCATTTATTTATCAACATTTTTTCTTAAATAATAAAGCTGTGTCAAATTTTAACTATTAACGTTATATGGTTCATTCTAACATCGTACGTGTTTTATCACCATATTGGGCTCCGATATCTGAGAAGCGTTTGTTGTTCAAACACGAAAATCTTTTGAAAAGTGTTATTTGTCCGATTTGTTCACAGTCGGTACTGTTCGTTAACCGATCACCCACTGTATATATTAATTTATATGCATACTAACAATCCAATTACTTACATATAATTACATGTTTAACTACTCTAAAACTTCTAATAAACCCCCATCTTCTAATAATCCACAGTACAGCTATTTTTTCTGATCAAATTTTTTCTCGAGAATAATCCCCCACTTCTAATAATTCCCTACGCTGAAAATGTTTTATATAAAAATTTTTGTCTAATATGATTTAAAAAATGATTTTTTGTTGTGTTATTTGGGAAGAATTTTAGTTTATCAACTAATGAACTAAAATCGTTAAAATATCAAATCCCGTTTTAATTATTAATATACTTCTTAAACCAATAAAAATATTGTAATTAACCATAAAATTGATTTATTTACACTTTAATTGTAAAAAATTGGTTTATTTACAAACCAATATATTTGTTTTAATTAACGTTGTTTTTCAATAATCTTTACATATCCCAACATTTTATTGATCCCCAATGAAATCTAACAAGCATAACAACCAATATAAATTAGAAGCAATTAATTATTATAAGGCTGGGGGCAACAAGTTCCTTTAAAAAAAATTGATTATAAAAAGATTTTATTCATGTTTCTTAGCTGAAGGAATAAGCTTGCTCATTGCGAAAGATTCGCAATTTGGTATCAAATGTAAAACAAAATATGGTGCTAGTATAAATCAAGTTCTTGATGGTGAAGACTATTCGGAATCTGACTATTTAGAAATTGATGAATACATTTGATTAATCAAAAAATTTTTTCGATTTTTAAAAATTTCTAATAATCCCTTATGTCCTTGATTTTCAATCTTTTTTTTAAAAAAATAGAATTGGAAGTTTTAGAGTATAATAAAATATGGGATTCCTTCATATTTACAACTAGTGGATAAATTTAATCTATAATAAGTTTATGGAATATCTTAAGACAAATTTTAAAGGGACTTGACTTAAATTCGAATTCGACTGGAGAACCGAGATATCTCTAATAATTGTTATCGATAATAAAAATATTTTTATTTTATATTATTATTACTCATTTTATTTTATTAAAGTTTTTGTTAAAAATTATTAAATTGTTCAAAGGACACCAGTTTATTTTAAATAAATAAAATAATATTTAATTAAAAGTAAAGTCGTTCAAATAAATGAAACATTAATTTGAGATTTTGTATTCTAATTTCATAGATAAATGGTAAATAAATATTAATTAACTTTTAGACGACAATTCGGAAATTCTAAATCAAATTTGGATCAGGTTTGATGTATAAAATATAATTATATTGAAAATAATTATTGTAATAACAAATTATATTATACATATAATTTTATATTTTTTAAATTAAAATTCAAGCTAGAATTAATATATTACTGTAGCGCAGATGAATTTATGCTTTAGTATTTTTTTACAATTCACTGATTTACTTTTATTTTTATTTATTTATTAATCAATATTTGATTTGTTTCTGAAAACATTTATTAAATATTTATTCAATAATATTTAATTTATTATGATATGCTTGTATTATTCAGTTTTCAACGTACTAAATTAAAGATCAAATTATAAGTAAAACAATTTGTAACAACATGCTGATAGGAAGCACTTCCTTGCTTCCCTTCAAAATTACTTCAAGATCACATTCTCAGAGAAAAATCTGTTTTCAAGACTTATCATATTTATTGATTGATAAATATATTTTTCAATTTCTGCCCATTTTCTACATGTAAAAGAACACTGATATCATTTGAGATCAGCACGTTTGACCCCCGTAGGGTGAACGTAGGGGGAAAATGTATGTTCGTTAACATCCCCAGGGGTCTCCCGTTGCCATGGCAACAATTACCATGGAAACGGTCACGGTTACCATGACAACAGTTGTTGTTACCATAGATGTGCTTACAATAGATGTGAATATTATATATGTTCAGTATGTCAAAATGCAAGTAGTGGTGACTATCATCAATTTTATGAATGTCACAAGGACCATTTGTGTGCCTTTTCAGTGAAGTCCAAAAAGACTATCTTCCATACATCAGCGTATCCAGTTTTCGCACCACTAAATGCTTCAATTGTTCCAATTGAGAAGAATATTTCAATTCAGAAAAATGTTTCAAATACGATAAAAGTTCCCTTAAAACACGTAAATGCTACAAATTTTTCAATGGAGATACCTCTTTCAAATGATGCTAAGGCTGCCAAGGCTGTAAATATTCCATCAAAACTTGTAAATGATACAAATATCATATATGTTCCATCAAAAAGTTCAAGACCAATTCATAAATCTTCATTAAATAAGAAGGTACGTCAATATGTTATCAAGGCTCCCCAGGCTAACCTAGACAGCTTAGGCAGCAAGGTTACAAGTCTCCATGAGTTTCTGGAATATTCCACGAAGGAAACCATGGAGATTCTACAAGATTTCAAGGTTGATTTCAAGGCTATCAAAGTCAACCTTAAATTGGAGGCAGCATTCACCAATCTTGATGATGAATTATCACATAGAGCCTTCAAGACCAAAAATAGGCCAATGTTAGAATCCGATGATATTATGAACTGGCTCATTGAAGAATATGCCAAGATAATGAAAGAAGCTGATGAGAGCAAGGAAAAGAAGAGTGGATGGACTATTGCATCCGTTAACCAATTGACAATTCATGTTCATAAATACTCGCCAATGAGAGGCAGCTCCTAAATACCGCTTTCTGAATGGATATTCAAGAAATGATCATGCGTTAATGTAAAATATAATGACAACACGTGCTTCAAGTATGCTATATTGTCAAAATTTGTTGAGGATCAATATAATGCATCAAGAGCATTTAAATACGACAGTCTGCTGCACAAATATGACTTCAACTGCATAAAATTCCCACCGAGCTTGGATGAAGTCACAAAATTTAGAAGCCACAACAATGTATCAATCAACATATTTGGACTGGAGAATGAAAAATTTTATCGCTTAATTATATGTAAAAGCGAATTGGAAGATAATAGGGATTTGCTTCTGCTAGATGATGGAGAAAAAAGGCACTTCATCTGTATCAAGAACTTTGAGCGCCTTATCCGATCTTATATATCAAAAAATACAGAAAGGATCGAGATTTGTAAAAGGTGTTTTATACCTTTTAATGGTGCTGAAGCTATAATCAAGTTGGAGGAGCACAAGGCATATTGCAATAACAATCATTTCATCAGATCGGAATTTCCCAATGAAGAAGAAAATTTATTAAGGATTACGCAAGATATGCAAATGTATTGGAAGGTTTATGTGGTAAAAATAAGGATAAGAAACTGATTTGGACTAAAGAATGTGATGAAGCTTTTCAAAAACTAAAAGACAGAATGATTAAAACTCCAATTTTGACATATCCTGATTTTTCAAAAGACTTGCAATAAAGATTTGACAGAAGTCTTATCAGAAATCAAGTTTATGCTAAATAGTACTGTACAAGCTACGATAGACATGTCACCGGCCGAGATAGTATTTGGAAGAAAACTGAGACATTGGTGGAAAACCAATTACGAAGATAAAAAAAATTTGAAAGCAGTTGAACCAAAGACAGAGACAAGAAGAATTTTTGAAGTCTGAGACAAAGTATTAATTAAGAAGGAAAATGTCTCAAAAGAAGATAACCGTTACATGGGTCCCGCAACAGTGGTTAAAAGAAATCATGAAAGAAGTTACGAGTTACAGCTTGAAGATAGAAGAAGTTTTATTAGAAATGTTGAATGGTTAAAGCCATTTAAATCGAGGGGGATGTGAGGAATATTTTGAATGTTTGATGTTTTGTGTTTAAATGTGTATGTTGATTTGGAAATGTGTCTCTCCTACCCAGATGGATGATTAATATTTTAATTTTTATTATCTAAAAATATTTTATGTTTAAATTTATTTTTAATTTCAAATAATTTTACAATTTTAAATAAGTTAATTATTTTTTAAAATTTTGAATAAATAAATCAAATTAATATTTTTTAAATAAATAATAACCATTTTAATTATTATCCAATAAGTTTTGAGTAAATATTTTATTAAAATATTTATTTCTCCATTTGATAAAAAAATAATAAAATTTAATTCATTAATCAATTTAGTTTAGAATGCAATAGTACGAAAGCTTTGACAAAGATTGTATTAAGGACAATCAAAATTGTGGTGTAAATAAAAATATGAAAAGTCAAATTGGTGTTCTTAATAAAAGCTTTTTCTATTTACCAGTTTATTTTAATATTTATATCCTAACATATAATTGAGCAATTTGATCTTTTGGTTCTTAATTATTCTTTTAACATTCTATTTTTGCATCAAAATATTCATCGGTCTTCAAAAAATATTATTTATTAATATATATTTATATGTTAATTAAAGCTTTAATCATCTTTTCTTTTACTTTCTCAAATATCTCTGTCCATTCTTCAGCTAATATAAATTTATGGTCTTTATTATTATCAAAAGACCAACCAAAACCTGAGTACTTTGTATTTTTTTCAAAGACTTTCCTGTAATGATTAACGAAGACCTAAAAATCTTCATAATTTGAAACTTACAAAAAACGTGTCTTAGACAATCGTAGTCTTTTTTGGCACGAATCAAATTAAAGCTGCAATACTTCAAAAATATTCATAAATAAATTTTAATGAAAACATTTAAGGTATTTAAATCTAGACCTGGTTCACAGAGCGTGTAGTGTAGTAGTGGTCCCTTCAGCGTGCCCATAAAAAAGGTTACTCTTTGATTATCCTAGTACTAATACTGGCAATTTTCAATGCTTGTTTCCTTTTAATTTGAGACAGAATCGATGATCCGTTAATCAGTTATGGTAAGGCCAACATTTACTGACTATCTTTTCCTTTACAGCATGCAGAAATCGATCACAACGTTTTTTAGCAGAATTTGATTTTTTCTATTCAATGTTCCTTATGTATCGCTCATCCGGAAGGGAAAATCAATTAATCAATTACCAAAAATTGTTTAATAAAATGTTAATCAATTTTTATAAAGAAAATGTTAAATTAAAAAATTATGTTGTTTAATTATTATAAGAAGTTGAAACAATTTGATTATTAAAATGTACATACGATTAATTACTGAATAAAAATTTATTGAAAATATGACTCTTTATTCGGTTAATTTGAAGTCAATTCTTTTCGTGTTTTTTTTCAGTCGATCAACAGCGCAGATCCAACCACATCAGTTATTTTTATATTGATTTAAAATATTAATTATTTTCCATTTTCTATTTTATTCATTGATAATTGTTAATAACTAGTTTTAATCCATTTGTTACTTTTTTACCATTGTTACTTTATCAATTGATAATTTATTAATATTTCTTGGTTTAGTTTAATTCAAGAGTCGAACATTCGTAATATTTAAACATATATTTACACGTCTCCCTATTCTTTAGATACACACTGTTTAATCAAGAGGGGACACTATCACTATATATATTAATTTAGTAGCTTTTATCAATCATTCTTTAGGTCTGGGTTTTCATTTTTCGATGCCGATCATAATTGGCGGGTACATCCGTCATATCGATAGAATTTAAATTTCAACTGATTCAAGAACCTTTTTCCCTTTACTTCCCTGAAAGTTCTGCATTTGTTAAAAGGCATTCCCTTTACCCCTCCAATTTCATCTACTGATGACATCTGTCACTGTACTATGAAAAACTCTTAATCAAATTGGCTTATAATTCAGTGCTAACTAACTTCTAAATTATAAAATCAATGTTAGAAACAGCCTTCACAAAATCCTTTATCAGATTGAGCCGTACGCGAATAAATGTTGTATAAATTATTGTGATTCACATGAAGAATGAGCATTCATCTTTACGTGCTCAGCTCTTTTTGGCCATTGAGTTCTTGAAAAACGACTTCAATGTATATAGCTATTCAAAAAAAGGAGACATATGTTTCCTTAACGAACACTGTTGCCTATCAATAAACCAAATACTTTCAGAACACCACTGATATTAAAACAACCGTTATTACATTCTCTCACTTAAAAATATTTTTATGTTGTCATTAGATTTTCCCCATATCAATAACAAGATTTAAAAATTTTGATATTGCTATTATAAATTAAAACTGCGTACATACTTGCCTTTGAAAAATCCTCTTTCAACACATTCAAGTTTATAACTAGTTCAATTAAAAATATTTTCCCTAATTTAAATAAAAGAAAAGGTTCTTTGTTACTGAGAGCTCTTTGTTACTGTTAAGTGGAAAATCTTAAATGAATGTTACATTTCTATTCATCATACTAGTACATATGCATAATCTACTTACTTACCTATTTGTTGTAAAATTGTGTTGCACTATATAGTTTGGGCGAAAGAACTACGATTATATAAATACTTATAACTTCTCGTAAAGTATATGATAATTAGTCTTTTACTCAAGTGATGGAACTCTTCACACTTCAAGCTTTCCAGAAGATAATATAAGTAGACAGTTCTCATATCACCACGAGATTCATATTTAAGTCTAATGAAATGATTACCATGTTTAATGTTTACTATTAAATCTTTAATATCAAATTATTATTTCTCTACTGACAATAAAATTACTTTCTTTTATTTCTGTTCGTTTTTTACTTCTAAATCCATACTATTTATACAAAAAACAATTAATCCTTTTTGCTATGTAATTTTCAATTAAAAATTATTGAGGCAATGATATATATATATATATATATATATAT
>MQRK01250624.1:11845-27697 GCA_001938485.1 Girardia tigrina
TTTTTTACATTAAATTTCTGAAATCTTATTTTATCATATCTATAACAATATTTTACGGAATTTAATTGTTTGTTTAATAATTTGATAAAATACAAAAATTTTATATTTTATGAACGTTCCCAACAATATTAAAAGTAATTGAAATACGAGTTTGCATTTTTTTACACAAAAAAGAAGATTATTACAAAATTTCCATGTCAGTTACATTTGCTAATCAAGATATAAATAATATAAATTACTATAAAAAGAAGATTTTAAAATGCAGTTGATTGCAATACTTATTCATTTGGTTGCAACAATTAGTTATTTAGTTGCAACAAATATTCATTTGGTTGCAAAACTTATTCATTTGAACGGGAACACCTATATATTGACCGGGTAACAAGACACAATCCCTCTTGACAAAACTTCCCGATTATTTAACTCTACGGGTGGAAAACTGTTTATGTCTAAACCAAATCGTATTATGGTCGGCCTTACTTTTGATCTTTCCCGCATCAGTATAAGGTACTTGAGTAATTATGTCACTGCAGTAAAAATTCCACAAATGCACCAATCTACATTCCTGTCTTTCACAGGTTATTTAGAGAATAGTCCCATTAATTAAAAGAATGTCTATGAACTGTGTCTAAAAATAGAAAATCACAAAATAGCCAAAAATCTACGATAGCCAATCACAAATAACGCAATACTTAAAATAGTTTCATTTAATTAAAGAATATCGAAAGATTATAAGAATTATATATATATAACTATACCTACTGCATGAATTTACACACTAACAAAATAAACGAATCACGTAGGACTTTCTGTAGCAATATATTGTAGTGATCCTACATTTTAATTGATATGAATATATATGTATATATATTTCTGTGTGTATATATGTATATATATTAATATATGTAAATATTAATTAAATAATTGACGAATTGAAAAAATCAATTCAATTAAATTCTTGGGATGATTAATTAAATTCGACGAGTTGTTATCCGAAATCCAACGTTGGAGACCCTCAGATTCGGAACGCATTGGTTACAGTATTCGAGGAAATTGGTTCGTGTATCGGGACGCAATCCACCAGAACTCATCTAATTCAAAGAGGAAATTCTAATTTATCTTGACATTTCTATCGTCGGAATTCATTGCGATAATATTCTGTTATACCATAACCATCAACGAATCGTTTGTCTACCTCCCAAATATCATAAGTCACGGTTTATTATGATTATTTTTAACATCAGAGTGGGTCCGTTCCAGTACCGGCATGATTGGATCGTTATTTTGTTTTTAGTTCTCTCAGTAAACCTCTTTTAAAATCATTCATTCTTCCTATATTACAGAATAATTGCTTTCTACCTTTATTTTTAATAGTAAGTGCTTTAATGTTTGATATGAGATTGCCAACGTCTTTATAATACGATTTGATCATAAGAGCACAATTGTGGAGTAAATGAGCTAAACAACTAATGTGAAAGGTATTTGGGTACAGAATTTTGATAGTTTCACCTGCTTTGATTTTAACATTAAATTCATCTATAACCAAGAAAACTTTTTCGAGCTGCATCCGATATTAGTAGCAGTAAATTATTTCTTGATATATCCATCTTGCGAAGATTGTCATCAGCGATTTGAAGGATAATTATTGGCATTTGGACTAGAATCTATAGGTCTGCAATCAATAAGAAAGCATAAAGATGGAGTAGAAATATCTCCGATCAGTGTATTGAAATATTTTTGGTTATTAACATCAAAGTCATCTATAACCAAGAAAACTTTTTTGTTGTGATTTTTTTCCTCTAAATTTTTAAGTATATTCTGATATATAAGTTCAAAAGCTGATCTACACTTTGAAACTGAGGGCAATGACTTTTTCATGCTTGTAAGAAGCTCTTTAATGCTTTGCTGATGAATTTTGCATAAACGACCTAGTAACTTGATAAGTCAGTGAACCCTTTGTCGGTGCTTCATATAATTCCAATGGTGATTGATTTTGATGTCTCAGCAAGTTATTATGCTTAGAGTCTTTCTGTGGGAATCAACAAAAAATATTTTTTCGCAATTCACAATAGTGGCACAACTTACAGTTATGCTGATCCATAAAAGTTGTAAATTCATCTGGCTATCTACGACTATTTCTTTGACTTAGTTAATGTAGCTACATTTAGTCTTAGGCATCTTAAAATACTGCATGAAATATAGAAATTAAAATATAAAAAACAGAATTACTTTTTATCTGGAAATTTGGAATAAATATTAAATTATTCAAATGTTTAATTTAAATTAAAATTTTATTTTAAAATGATATTTTTAATGATAAATTATAAATTTTAAATTATTTTTTTTCTAAATTTGAATTTTGACTTTATGGCAAAAATACCGTAATTATCATTTATTAGATTAAATAAATTTGTCAAACACATTTTTTGACTTTATTGACGTAATAACATGTCAAATAAGGCTTATGAATTTATTTATATTGCAATTTTAAACTTTTCAGATTAATCTACTTTTAATTTTTAATTTTGACGTTATCGCAAAAAATCGCCCTACTAATGAGTCATGATTATTATGTAACAAGATAGATGTTTGTTTTTCATTTTATTCATTTCATTGCTTTTTAATTTTTTTTCGCAGGGAACATTAAAATTTCATTCATTAAAATTGAAATATTTTAGCGAAAAATAGATATTGAAAAATAAAACAAATTTTAATTATTTTCAACTCTTCTAAAGATTTTTTCAAATTTATTTTTTTTATTCAAGGAGCACAAACCTGATAATCCAGTTGAAAAAAAACGAATAGAAGACAGTGGTGGTAGTTTAATTAGGAAAGGAGGTGTCGATCGAGTGGTTTGGAATCGCAGAAAATTTTGCAATAAAAGTAACGAAATAGAGTATATCCCTTTTCTAGCGGTAGCTAGGTCTTTGGGAGATTTATGGAGTTATGATTCCAAAACGGATAAATATCATGTATCCCCAGACCCGGATATCAAATGTGTCAATTTAGATTGTAATAGTCATCAGGCGATTATTTTGGGAAGTGACGGCTTGTGGAATGTCGTTAGTAGAGAAACAAGCGTGAAAATAATCAATCTTTGTAATTCCTTAAATACAAATAATGTTATATATAATCCGGCTCAAGTACTTGTCAATTATTGCCTTTATCAATGGCAGAAAATGAATGCCAATGCTGATAATATTAGTGCTGTTGTAGTCTTATTGGAACCAGATTGTTTAAATGGTGATTCAAAATACGGGGCTTTAGAAATCAGTGAAGATCTGTCTGGTATTTATGAAGAATTACTTTCAAATAATCTTCTTATAAATTGTACTGATTCCGTTTCTCAAATGTTGTTGGATAATTCACAATATTTTTCAGCATTTCAAAAAGGTGTTAACGAACCACTAAGTAACGATGAACAAGTAACGAACTTATTAAAGATTTATTTGGAATCAAACACGAATTTAGCTCAATGTTGTAAATCATGGAAGGATTCCCGTACTCATTGGTACCTCTTACACAGATCATTTCGAAATCTCGGACTGATAAGTTTTCCAAATATCATTTCATATTTCGACACAATTGCTGTAACTGATGTTCAAGATTTATTAATCGCTTATCCGTGGAGTGTTTGTTGTTTGGAACTGCTAGACGCGATGTCACTTAATAGTAGGGTCAGGAATTATATTCAACACAAACAATTGTTGTCTGAATTTTGGTTGTCATTTTATAAAGTCGTTGTCAAACCGAATTTTCAGTTGCTCGATGGAGATTTGACAAATAAATCTACGATCGATACAATGAAGAACATATTGCTCACCAAATCTGCAGACATCAATGACTGGGTCATGTCTTCCACTTGTACGAATCCGGAATTTTCTGTAACCAGTGAAACCAATTATCAATGTAGTTCGAATAAATCGACCAAATTTGCGTTGAAAAAATCAAGTACTTGTATGAGTTATAGCACAACCAACGATTTCTTTTCAAAAAAACCGATCACCAAAGACGAATTTTTATCGAAAAACGTTTATGAATGCTTTCAGCTGAAAAGATCTGCAACATTTGATATTAGCAAATCTCAGTTGTATTGTGATATTCGAACAAGTATTATCTCCCTCAACGGAACGGGTTCGACAACACCGAATAATGCTTCTTCAGACTGTGATATGAATTCGACTGCTCCTGCCCCTGATATCATAAAATCTCACAATGTGCCTTTTTCTTTGAAACGGAAACAAGTGATATTTTTGCCGTGCAATGAAACATCCGACAATCAAAAACCAATTCTCCAGCGGTTACCCTCGAAGAAAAAACGATTTATGTTATAACTTCTAATTATTTACTCTGATTTCTTTCTCTTATTTTTTCAATTTTGATAATTGAAGTCTCCTTTAAACTTTGTTGAGAATATATTTGTAATTTCAATAGAAATCATTATTTGTAAAAAGTTTTTTATCTTTCGATTTGATTTACATTTGTAAAGGCGATCAATGTTCGTGAATAAATGTGTAAATTATATTAATTATTTTATTTAAATTTTACATGTCACTCACTTAAACATTGAGTAAATTTATCAATAAAATTATCTTATAAACAATAAAAATTAAAATATTTATGATAGATTTTCAAAAAACTTTGTCGCTCGATTTGGTCCGTCATTACGTCATGACAATAAGATTTTATTAGAAAAAGACAGACTGAATAATGTTAATTAATATTTTGTCGGTCCTCCTTTTGCATCAATAAAAGCTTAAACTCATCGATGCATACCCTCGATTCCACGACAAGCAGTTCTAATGCCCGCATGATTGTTCCATGTACCTTATATTGTATTTATGAGTTCTTTGGTATTGATATATACAATGTAAACTTTTCTTTTAGCAAAAGCCCATAAATTCTCTATTGGAGAGAGATCTGGGCTTTATGGTGGCCATTTTAAGACAGTAATGTTCTGACTTTCTAAAAATGAACACAGACTTTTAATTATGACACGTAGCATTATTCTGCTGAAAAATATCAATCTCACAAGGGAACCTTCCGAACCCGCACATCCCGATTTCGATGAAATTTTGTGCACATAGAACTCGCTGCGCTGAATAAGATACACTTTGAACCACCTGCTCTTAAAGCCTAGAACTCGAGATATTCGACTTTTTTAGGTTTCAAAAATATTTTTGAATTTTATGTCAAAAGATTAAAAAAACAAAGGGTGAATTTATTATTTATTCATCAAAGTCATCATAAAAATGATAATCAATGTAAAAATGATTAAAACAAAGTTGTGATTCGCACCAGGAACAAATAAAAAAACGTATCTCTCCACAGGACAACTGCGAACACTTTAGAGGCACATTATTGAAACAAAAATTTGAAGGATTTACAAACTGTTCATAGTCATCAATGTAACCACATTGCTTCGCGTAGCGAAGCTGTCGCGGTATTTTTTTCTATATTGCTGTGTTGTTTATATGTAAGCAAATTTCTATGGTAATCAACGTTTATTAAACGTATTTAATTACCTAGGCACCAAAGATGTTTTGTCATTATCAATACGTTTTGTTTACTAAATTTCATGTACTAGTTTACATTAAAGTAGTTAATAAACTTTGTTTAAATTTGTGTTCAATTTGTTGATTTTTAAGAAACCATACTTAACAAACATATATAGTAACTAAACTGTTCTGTAACAACGATTAAATAAATATAATCTGGTTTTATAAATTTTATTTTTAAACAATAAACGGAAGGAGGCTCAAAGAAGTTAACCGAAACGTTTCGTTAATAAAAGTATACGTGAGATATCAAACGACGTAAATAGTTGATTAACTAGTAAAATAATAGTTCTTACTAGTGACATGAATTAGAAAGCAGGCTATCGAATATAAGGTGGAGATGTTGTTAGAAGCTCTTCTTTGTTCGTATAATTTAACAACTGTACAATGGGATAGATTCGTTTTAGTCTGTTGAGTATAATATTCGGATTTTATTGTTGAGACCTCGTCTGATGTGATTAAACTATTTTTGGAGTTTTCTATCGGATGTTGAATTCCAATTCTGGCAGAAGGGAGATTGTTGGATTTCCTTTGTTTTTGTTTTTTAGTTGTAAATAGTTATCTCTTCTAAATTCTAATTTCTTCTTTTGATTTTTTATCGATTTTTTTAATTAATAATTTTAAATATATTTAATAATAAATAATACATATAATATATAATTTACATAATTATATATAAATAAATACATGCAAGTTAATAGAAATAAATGATATAGGAAAGTGGTGGTTGATGATTAGCGGGTTTACATAAACATTTTGAAAAAATCGTCTCTGCACATACCTTACAAGGAGCATGACATCCAGCATGCTCAAATTGACAAACTGCGCATTTTACCGATAAGAAAAATGGAATCAACAAAATACATTGATGAAAAAACTGATTTTATTAACAAAAAATCAAACAAAATATATAAAATCTTTTGAAATTAATATTCAATCTGATAAGACCTTCATATCACTTTAAATAATGTTTAAAAAAGGGTTAAAAAAATTTTATATCGGTGAAAGTAATCGGTTTTATAAATTGCCTTCTTCGTCAGCAAAAGAAACAGCGGTTATTATTTTCGTATTCGATGTGAGTTCCATTGCATCTGCATTTTCAGAATATACTTCTGATTTCTTTAATAAAATCGGTGCCAATAAAGAAATCAACGCAGCTCCAATTGGAGCTGTTAAAATGATGGAAATGGCAGCTATTGCCAATAACTGGAATTAGTTTTTTTTCATTAAATAAATCGAAAGCGAAAGTATTTACGATTTCTCCTTGGTCAATTACGTTTTGAGGAAATCCTTCCTTTATCGCCAAATCCAATGCAACTGGCCCCAAAGCAGCTTGAACTGTAGCTTTTGGCAACCAAGCGATAGGTATAAATAACCTTTCTTTCATTGAAAAATGAGTGCGACATACGGCCAAGAAACTAGCCAGGAGTCGAAATATTATCCCAACAATGAGTGTTACTATTCCAAATCCTATAATATTACCATGTTTAATATCCTATTTTTGTAAAATATAATTATATTTTTAAAATTATTGGGTTTAGTTAGGTCATCAAATATTGGTTCTGAAAGAAATTAATGTCCACTATTAACAAAGTTTTTAATACTTCAATGAATACAAGTATTTGATCAATTATGTATTGACTCTCATTTTCAATGACTTGGCCACATTTCATGACCAACTTTTCGATACCATCCCTAAAGAACTCCGGGGGCTTTGAGGCAATAAATGAAGTGATAGCCCGTTTGACATCTTTATCACCTGCGAACTTTTTTCACACTACGAAGTTTTGCAGAAATTAAAACAGGTGGTAATCAGATGGGTCCGTATCTGGACCTCCCACTCCAAATCTTTGATCTTTTGTTGAGTCATTCTTGCAAAATGTGGCCGTGCGTTAACGTGCTGAAGAATGACACCTTTTCTATTAACAAAGGATGGCTTATTCCTCTTCAGATTTTCATTCAGTCGATCCAATTGAGTACGATAGACTTCAGTCATGACAGTTTGGCTAGGGTCCAAGAGTTCCCAGTACACTACTACTTTCACATCCCATCAGATACAGAGCATTATCTTCTGCTGATTGAGACCAGGTTTAGCCGTCGGCAGCGGTGTCTGGCTACGACTCAGCCATTGTTTGTGGCACTTGACATAAACGTATAAAACTCACTTCTCATCCCCGATCACTATTCGGTGCAGAAACGGTTCAAAAGTGATTCGGCAGAGCAAAGATGAAGTGATGGCCACCCGTTCAGCCATAATTTGTTCCGAAATTTGGAACCTAACCCAATACCAAACTTATGCACTTTCCATAATGTCTCTGCCATTTCTCGGGTGGTATGTCTTGGGTCAGACTCTATCAGTGCTTTCAACGCGTTAATCTCCAGCTGAGTCTTACGTCCTCTCTCGGGCTCGTCATCGAGACTGAGGTATCCGGACCTGAACTTTTCAAACCATCGCCTGATTGACCGTACACTAACAGCATTTTCATAAACGGCGCAGATATTCTTCGTGGCCACACTTGCATTATTATTTTTTGGAACTCATATAACATTATATGACAAATATTTATGTTGTTTCTAGCCATCATCCAAGACTTTATTGTTTTTATTTTGTGATTAAATAAGAGTTGAATAGTAGCATTTTCATATAGGATGCGCAAATTAAAATTTTATAAAAATCTTAAACTAGTTCAAGGTGTTTACAAATTTGATATTAAAAGCGGACATTAATTTCTTTCCAAACCAATAATACGTCAATTTATATATACTAACTTAAGACTTATATACCAACTTGAACAGTATCTCTTGATCCACAAATCAACGATCAAACTTCTCTCTCAACATTTTTTTTTACAATTTTTCGATTAATTTTACATATATATATATAGTAAAATGCATAAAAAATAGTGATATGAAATTTAAATTTCCTTTTATTTCAAATATTTCATTTTAAACATTTATTGATTCTTTTAATTATATTGGGAAACACATAAAAAGCACATTACAACAAATATTAATAAAAAATATCACATAATAAACCATACTGAAAAAAAATTATTGTTTAATTTCCTATTACTCTATTAGGTATACAATTTATTAAGTCATCACAAATAATTTCAATTTTATTTCACGTGGACATAAATTAAAAAAATTATGAAAAATATACATAGGAAATGTGTTCAATATCCAAGAATATCTTTCTCGGATAGATAAACTACTCAAAAATTGTATGAGTGTAGCCCCACGGTCGATAAAAAAACAGCAATTGCAGTTGAGAAAACATTTGGTTCCATTGACACAAATCCCTTTCAATTATTATGACATATTCTCTAATTTATGTCGAATTTTATTAATATCAGCAGAGGAATACAACATGCTAAGATGTTAATTTTTCAGGTGCCATGCTCGCTATTTCAAGAGAATCGATGAAAATTGAGGAATACTATGCTGATTCAAAAGGTTTTTCGTTTTGGTATTATTTATTATTATGGTATCGCATGACGAATCACCTTATATAGTGTTAATTTAGTCATTAAACGTCTGTTCATTCTTATCAGATTATGGAGAGCGAACTATACGGAATTAGAGTCCTTTTGAGATATTATTGGAAAAAAGGCTTCAACGCAGCTGCTGTAGCTCGGGAAATATGTGAAGTAGAAAGCCAAGGTACGGTCAGTGTTCGTGTGTCACAATTGTGGTTCAAACGTTTCTCAAGTGGTGACGTCAATTTGGAAGACCAACCTCACTTTGGACGATCATCTGTTGTTGATGATGACACTCTACGTCAAGCTGAGGAGGAACAGCCCTGCACCAGCACGCGGAGATTATCAACAGAGCTTGGTCCTCCAATTCAACGTCATCTTCATCAACTTGGCCTTGTCAATAGGCGGTGTCAACAGATTCTTCACGAACTGACAACCAGTCAAGCACAATAACGACTTGCTCTCTGCAAAGAATTGCTAGCTCAGCCCCATGACATGCGCTTCTTTAGAAGGATCATGACGGAGAATAAAAAGGATATTTTTCCGTAATCCCAACAAGGAGAATCAGTGGCTCTACCCTGGTATACCAGCCCAACCCGTGGTTAAACAAGGATGCTTCGATTGTAAAGTTATGCTCTGTGTATGGTGGAATTTCGAGGAGTGATCCACTTCGAGCTGGTACCGGAGGGGCGTACTGTGAATGCCAACCTCTACACTCAGCAGCTGGACAGAGTCTACGCCATTCTCTGTGAGCGTTACCCGGCATTGGTCAATCGCAACCGTGTTCTTTTACAAGTTGACGCTCCGGTACACACTGCACGTTTGAATCGAGGTAAAGTTCAAGAGCTGCAGGGGATCGAATTTTTGCCACACCCTGCCTACAGTCTCGACCTTGCCTCCAGCGACTACCACCTCTTTCGGGTAATGGCGCATTTTCTCAAAGGGCGGCAGTTCGTTTCAGTAGAAGAGGTTGAACAAGGGTACCGCGATTTCTTTGCTTCTAAAACGTCAGAGTATACCCGTGGAATCGAGCAACTGGCTGAAAGATGGTTGAAGACCATCGAAGATAAATCCCTGTATTTTGAAGAATAAATGTATTCTGTTTATATGCTTTGTTATCTTGAAAATATGAGTGGAAAAATGAAAATACTTTTGAATCACCCTTGTAATGATACATTTAAATCACGAAAGAAGTTACGACTTACAGCTCGAAGATGGACAAATTTTGATTAGAAATGTTGCATGGCTAAAACCATTTAAATTGAGGGGAAAGTGAGGAATGTTCTGAATTGTTTGTTTTATATTTTGCATGCTGTATGTTGATTCAGATTGTGTCGCTCCTACCCAGATGGATGATTGGCATTTTCTTTGATTACTACTAATTGAAAATAATTTTATTTAATTTTAAAGTAAAAATATTTAAAATATTTTTCAGATGTAATTTTAAAATTTTTAAGTATAATATTTGATTTTTATAATGTAATTTAAAATTTTAATTTAACTGAAAAAATGTATAGATCTAATTTTAACCAATAAGAATTTAGATAATTAATTAATAGTAAAATTATTTTCCTATTCGTTTTCAAAAGTTCTAGGATGACAGAAACAGACTAATGACGACAAATGTCGAATAGTGAAAGTAGTTTGAATAATTGTTGCAATGGCAATTCAACAGGGTGCTTTTTTGTGGTACCCAATGTTTTTGTGACACAAACTTCAAAGACGTGCAAATTCACAGAAACAAAAGTTTATTAATCAAAGTAGGAACCGTTGGCATCAATACATTTTTGCCAACGAGAAACAAGTTGTTTTATTCCATCAGCATAAAATGCATCGGTTCTCGAAGCGACGAATTCTTTTAAGGCATTTAGAGCATCATTTTGGTTTTTGAAAATTTTTTTCACGTAGGTAAAGGTAAAAAAAAGGTAAAAAAATGTTCATTTATTTTCATGTTTATTTAATAAAAATTTGGACTTGTACAATTTGTTTGGTCACTTTTTGAAAACAATATTTGGCAAATGATCCCAACCGGCCGCTACACAAAAGTCAGCCCGTTTTTCGGCGTTTTCCAACACGTTTTTGAGTTTTTCTGGCCCAATTCCAGTGATTTTCCTCCAGCTCAGGAGCCAAAAATTCGTGGAGCGAAGCCCGATATCGCTTGCCGTTGGCCGTAACCGTTGCGCTGTTGTCGTCTTCGAAGAAGTATGGTCTAATAATCTTGTCGGAACAAACCCCGCACCAGACTAACTTTTGTTAAATGTAATGGCACTTAGAATATTAATTGTGGATTTTCAGGGGCTCATTAATGGACATTATACGTATTAATGCTTCCACAGAACGTGAAATGGACTACGTCCGACATGATTACACGTCTCAAAAAGTCAGGTTCACCGGCTACGATGTTCTGCATGTTTCTACCGTATTGGGCACGACGAGGCTTGTCAGCGGGCAACAATCGTTCAGCCGATTGCATTTTGCATCGAAAAACATGCAAATCCACCTTCCGAATTTTTCTCATAGCCAATGGATGCACGTCAAACTTGTAAGCACAGCGCCGATACGACACATTTAGACTTTCGACCTCAAGCACTTCAATTCTTCGACATGGACGCTTCTTAACTTTAGGCGTTGATGTTGCCACTGATCCACTTTCACCAAATTTCGTCACTAAACTTAGAATTGTCTTTGGTGTTGGGAAATTTCAACTGCGGTATTTACTTTTATACGCGCGCTGCGTTAGGACAACTGAGGACTGGTTTTGGAAATAAAATTTCACAATTTCCGCTCGTTGTTTCGATGTGTAGTGATTAAAATTGAGATCAAGTAAAAACCATTACCATCACTTCTAATTTAGTACTAAATTCAAGCGTTGTCACGCGGGCTGTCACGATGATGTCTGACATCGGATAATCTGTTTATTAAAAGAAACATCGGGTACCACAAAAAAGCACCCTTTATTTGTGATATTAATAAATGTTCGAAAAATCATAATGATTATTCTGTCAAATCAATACCCATAGATGAAAAATTGGCTTTGTTACCATTGATTTACGCTCTTTTGAGCTTAAAAGAGCTCATGAAGCTACAAAAAACTTTTGCCAACAGTGAAGAAGATCACCCTTAAGCATGCATTAATTTTTCGTGACATTTTGAATTGCCAATGATAAGAGCAGTTTCACCCGCTTCTCAAAATTCTTTTGCTAAAGGCTGTTATTATCATTTCTTCAATCGGTTTAGACAAACATAAAAAAATTTCAGTTTCAGTCATTTTGAATTCAAATATTTCGGTTTTAGGAACTATTAACCAAAATAAACTAGTACACATTGATACAGAGAAATATTTATTGATTACAAAATAAAATTAATGTCGCAAAAGTAAAAGCATACCGACAGCGTTAAAATTAATCGAATGAATGTCCAAACCAATGCCTATTAAGCCAAAGAGAAAAGGTTGAAAGAGCCACCAGAGAACATCAGTATTTTTAGTAATGGAATTTCTGCACAAATAACGAAATTTAACATTTATATATTCAATATCTGAAATTGCTTTATTGTCTAAATCCAAATCATACTGATTTAAATGCAAATATTTATTTTGAATTCATAGAATTTATTGTTGAATTAACATAAATTTAGTATTTTATTAACATTTCTTTTGGAAAATTGAAAATAAAATAGATTGACGTAGATCTTTGCGTATAATGCGTATAATGATACACTTACTGTACGCTTATGAATAAATTCTATCCATTTTTTGCTGTAAAATGTGTTATATTATCCCTTCTTTCTATATACTTGCTTTCATGTCATCTTCTCCCGTGTCCAGCCTGATTTTGCAATTTTTACCCATTTCCAATGATGCTATCGAGCTGAAATTATCAGGGTAGTTGTATTTTGCTATAACGTATCTGTTGGGTTCTTGATCAATAAAAGAAATCATGAACGTAAAACTTTATTTCTAACAAAAACAATGATTTTTTAAAAAAATTTTTGAGAAACAATGTTTCATTTTTAGCACAACCAATTATCCTATTTGAAATATAAATATTGATATATAATTTTATTTAATTTAAATTTTATACTTTAAGTATAATAAATTATAGCTTTAAATCTTTTTAAGGAAATTAAATCCCAATCTATTTTTTATATTTCATCATACTTTTGTAACTTTTATTATAAATTAATTTTCTTAAAAATAAACTTCTTTAATCATTCAAACTATTAAAAACATATTCATTTTTTTACAGAAATTAAATTATTTTTAAAAACTAATTTTTACATATAGTAAACTTTAATCATTCGATCTTTTATAAAATATTCAATTTTTATAGAAATTAAATTATTTTAAAAATTAATTTTATATAGAGAAAAGTTCTTTAATAGTTCATTTTATTAAAAAAATTGTTTTAATTAGTAAAACATTATTTTGACTTATCCCAACTACAAATATCATTCTCAATTCAAAAATTTCCAAAAATCTAGTTCACCAAAAAATTCCCCTAACAGTATCAAATGCATTCAATAGAAAGAAGGGTTTCTTTAAAATGTGTTATATTTTATTTGCATAAAAGTTTTCAAAAATTTCTTTTTTTGCGATTAACATTAATAAATTCATAATAAATACTAAGTACTCAAATTTCGAATGTAAGTATATAACAATAAAATTTATAATAGCTCATATGATACAAAGAATTTTCAGCTGATATCTATGAAAATAATTTTTAAATAATTGATTTTAATGCAGTTTATGACTTTGTAACACAAATTTGCATATAAATAGTAAGAATACAACCGAAATCAATCAAGAATAAATATATTTAAATTCTAACACAAATAATCAAATATTAAAACAACAAAAATAATTGAATATTAAAATAACATTCAATTATCCAACTTCCGCCTCTTTAATTTGAAGGTCTTGTATACTTTTTCAACCATTCAATGCGGCGCGGTTTCAAGGATCTGGGATACTTCAGAACCACTTGATGAGGAGTGAGGAATTTTACAATTTTATATGGCCCTTCATATTTGAATCCTTCTTTCCTCAATTTGTGAGGTTCAACCTTTACTAACACTTCCTCTCCCACCTGAAAAATCCGATGTTCTCGTTTTTCATCATCTTGTATCTGTAATCGATAGGCAGACTTAGAATTATGTTCAACTGTGATCGGATTTGATTGTGTATGGGGTAATCTATTGAATATGCCATGTAAATTCAGCTTCTGTCTAAATAAAACCTCAAATGGAGTACATCCGATAGAGCTTTGCCAAGTTGTATTCAGAAGAAATTCAATTTTTGGAAGTACTTCTTCCCAATCTAGAGAATCATTTTGAGATGCACTAGAAGTAACCACCATATCACGCAATGAACGAATCGTGCGCTCTACTAATTCATTGGATTTGTGTTGGTACGGAGACGAAAATTCTTGAGATATATTGAAGGTTTTACACATCTACCGCAACTTGTTGCCTTCAAAAGTTTTTCCCCTGTCTGATAAAAATGATCTGGGTTTCCCGAATCGATAAATCCATCTAATTTTAATAGCAGCAATCAACGTGTTTTCATCTTGATTACGAAGTGGTACCAATACAACGACCTTGTTAAATCTATCAACCATCACAAGTACATATTTCTTTCCCGTTTTATAAGGTAAAAAATGTGCAATATCCATTACAACTTCTTCAAATAATGTTTTATCATCTCGAGGTAAAAATGTCTCCTTAGATGGTGTTGTTAGTACCTTCCGTTTTGCACAAATAACACATTCTCTAGAAACTTTCTCAATTGTTTGTCGCATTTGTGGCCAGAAATAGATATCCCGCATATATTCATACAACCTCTTATATCCTATGTGACATTTCTCGATCCGTTCCGATACATCTTCTTGAATGTGACTTAATACACCTCCAATAGCAGAGAAGCTGGCATCTGTATCTAGCACCATTTTTGGATAATATTAGGGAAGCATAATACCGGACTTGTAGAAAGACACTTTTTTAAGTTCATCAAAACTGTCTGCACACTCCTGTGACCAGTAAAATTTCTCTTTAGCGACACTGGTCGCATATAAAGTCTTTGATATTTTAGCAAAATCTTTGATAAATCGCCGGTAGTAATTGGCAAGACCTAAGAAAGAACGCAATTGAGTTGCACATTTTGGAACCGGTGCTTCATTAATCGATTTGATTTTATCTTCACATGTTTCTATTCCTTTGATACTTACTATATGTCCTAAAAATCTAACTTCAAACTCCTTCAAACGGCACTTCTGAAGATTGATTTTAAGACCTGCACTTGTAATACGACTAAAAACTTCCTCGAGCAGAACATCATGACCCTTCTCAGAGGAATTGTACACTAAAATATCATCCAAATACACAATCAATCCTTTATACAGCATATCGTGGAATATTTGATGCATTAAAGCTTGAAAAGTTGCTGGAGCAGCGCACAATCCAAAAGGTAAGCGATTGAAGCAAAATTGTCCAATTTTGGTACTAAAAGCGGTTTTCAATTTTGACTCCTCTGTCAACTCCACTTTGTAGTAAGCACTACCCAAGTCGATAGAAGAGAACATAACTGCTCCACTCAGTGCATCCAAAAGGCCATGGATATCTGGCACCGGAAATGTGAATTTTTCTGTAATCCCGTTTAATGGTCGGAAATCCAAGCACATTCGAATATTATTATCCTTGTTCTTTACTACTACCAGCTGAGAGTTCCATGAACTTTGACACGGCTTTATGACTTGATTTTCTAATAACTGCTTTATCAGGATATTCACTTCAGTTTCCAAATGTAGAGGTAATCTTCT
>MQRK01250637.1:0-11533 GCA_001938485.1 Girardia tigrina
TTTATGTACGTGTTAATATATGTAAAATTTTAAATTGTAATAAATGTTATTTTTCTTTTGTATATTCATTTTTTGAACTTTATGTCATTTTGTTCTCAAATAGCTGCCGCACCCTGTACTGTTACTGTCTCATCCTTTACGGGTGCGTTCAAGTATCTGTCCTTCTATTTTCTGTGTTGTTCGTAGTTCTTATTCGGTGATCGAGCAACAAAGGTCCCTTTAATCATCCATCCATTTTGTAACTTTGTGGTAGTTCCTTGTAGGTTATAAATGTCTTCCTTTCGGCAAAGGATGCAGATGTAAATTTTTTAATATGCCTTTTTAGTTCTTCCTGCAAAGCAAATATTTTCTAGAATTAGGCAACGAAAAGGCAACTTTCCTGTTGCATTTCGGTTATTTAGTTCTTTGCTTGACTGTCTTTTTAAATGAAGGGCTGTTTCCATTTCCTCATCGTTATTAAGTCTACCTTTTGATTTTAGACATTCTCTATTTTCAGCAGGATTTTCTTCATCATCAAAAATCGAAAAAAATCTTTATTAATTTTTTGACCACTAAATAATTTTAAGAATCGTTTTCTAAATATAATTAACTAAATTCTTTAAAGACGCTATTACTTTTTCATTATAAGATATAAAGTTATAGAAGGGATCCCTCAACTGTATTAATGTGTCTTAGAAATGTATTAGTATTTTTTGTCCCCTTTAATTAAAAGGATAAACGCGCACATCCATTTATTATATTGACACAGAGTCAAATTCTTTTCTTAATTTTTTTACGAATAAACTGAAAAATATAAATTATGGCATCATTATATGTCTCTAGGTTTCGATATTTTGGTACTAGGAAAAGATTTCTCTTGGGGCTAATAATGTTAGGGACATTCTCCTTTGCCGTCTTAGAGAGGCAAGAAAAATAATTCTATTCTGAATTATTTGGACTAAATTTTTATTTTTAATTTTTACCAAAGCAAAATTATCAATATTACTTTCTGAGCATTTTCTTGAGTCAATTTTATTTTCTCAAATAATTTATTTAGACTTTTTCTTTTTACAAGAGAATTTCCTTTTTTATTATATTTTAATATATTTTTTTCTGTATAAATTTAAGTTATTCTTTTCCATAAAAAATGATTTTTTTCTGCCAAAAAAAATATTTGTCAAAAATAGTTAAAATTAAAATCATAACGATATTAAAAGTGTTTTATTTAATTAAAGAGAATTATTTAATTTATAATAAAATCCGTAAAATTTTACGGTTGAAAAATTATTTTTAAATTATAATTATTCACATTTGACTGTCTCCTAATATTAATTTTGATAAGTTAAAATTTTTGTTGAGACTCGATTTGCTTCACACCAATTACTTTTTATCAATTAAAATAAATCTGCTTTTAATTTTAAGTTATTTTAAAAATCTTTTTACATAAATAAAGTTACATAAATAAAATTAAGTAAATATTATATTAGTAATATATATCGAAAAGTAAAATATGTATGCAATGGATAAAGGAAGACGAAGCGTTCCGAGATAATAGTCTCATCATTAGGTCAATTCACACCATGTATTAAATTAACACAATAATAGGGACTGTATAATTATTAAAAAAAACATTTTACCCATCAATCATTGAATTTAAATGTATTTATTTCCTTTTTTAATAATTAAGCAAAAATACACTAAACCCGATCGATGTCCATTTCCTGATTATTTCCATGTCCAACTTGAATTGATTCGGCTCCTTCCTCTCAGCATCGATACTTTCCTTTTTCTAATTTAGCATAAAGTCAATCTACTTGTGTTTCTACGCTTTCATTTCGGCTGAATTTGAAAAAACTTATGTCACTGTTTACACTGAGTCTGATAAAATTCAAATCAATACTAATATAAATTTAAATTCATAAATTCGAATATCAAAATCAAATTATGATAATCGATTATAATTGAGCAAATACCGACCTTTCACGATTCGTGCATTTTAACAGTCACACAATTGTGACATCGTAGCGAGTGTTAAGGGTGAAGAGCAAATTTATTTTGTATTTATTAACAACATCAATATGAGGTTTACATTTATTAATATCACAAGCGCATTCACTATTTGACATTTTTCTTGATCGATTTATTTCTGAGTTCAAACTAAGTATTTTCAATAAATGAAAATTTGTTAATAAAAATTATTAATTATAAAGAATGTAATTGGTTGAAATCAAATCTAAACATTTTTTTAAAAAAGAACATATTAAATTAATATATTAAAATTTTAAATTACATTAAAAAATAAATAATATATTCAAAAATTATTTTAAATCTTTTTACTTTAAAATTAAATTAAATTATTTTTAATTAGTAAGAATCAAAGAAAATACCAATCATCCATCTGTGTAGGAGAGGCACAATCGGAATCAACATTCTACTTGCACAAATATCAATACACAATTCAAAACATTCCTCACAAGTTAAAAAAAGTTAAATTATGAAAAAAAATATTAACATTATTATAAATATATTAAATTATGAAAACATTTTCCAAATGAATGATTTAAGTAAATTAATTATTCTTTTTCAAACGTTAAACATATAATCTGCGATAAACGATGAAAAAAATAGTTTGAAAATTAAATCATTTGGAACTACAAATTCTCCGTTGTGTCGTACTAATAGAAAAATTAATTTATTTCATCAAGCACGACCATTTGGAAAGAAAAGAGTTTGGATTAATATAGAACAGAAGGAAATCTAGTAACATAATGAATATAGAATGAAACAATAGCAAAGTTCACTCATTCATTATCCTTTACAGTATGAAACATTAGTATTAAAAAATAAGGTAACATATTCTAGCCACAAAACAGCATAGTTTATCACTAGTAAATAATAAATAATCATATTTTAATTCCTTTCTCTAAAAAAATATCTAACCGTTTTTATGTCGATAGAGAAAGTACAAAAAAGATGCAGAAAAAAAGATATTTTAATATTTCATTATTTATTATAGAGCTTGGGAAATTTATAGACAAAATATAATAGAAATACCAAACTTCCAAATATTATAAATAATTTTTTATAAATACATAAAAGGTTTATTAAATTGTGAATAAAATTGAAAACAATCGATAACTCATTAAAATTAAAATTAACAAATTATTTTATGAAAGTGTTGATTAATTTCGACAAATTCAGCGTCATTTTCAGAACAACTGATTTTTAAGAAGAAAGTTATTTATATATTACCGGTTTTCCTTGAACACAGTCGAGAGAAAAGTGTAAAATATAATGTTGGACATTTAAAACATTGTAAAAGGGACATAATTACATGTATAAAAAGAGCTTTTTATATTATCACGTTTTTAACAATCAATTTTTTCTTCTATATTGTCTTAAAAATTTCAGTTTTCTATTTTAAAATATTTCATCATTCTATTCTCACTAAACAAACACAAAATACACAAATTTTTACGAAATATTTAAATAATTTAGATATCAACTGTTAACATAAACTATTAAAATCCCTAAAATTAATTTACATCATAAGATATAATCTGATTTTAGCTATTAATAATTATTAATTAACAACAACGGAGATTCAAATTTGATAAAAACAAAGATTGAAATCATTTTATTATACAAAATCTACCCATATAAATTGTCTCCATACAAACTGTTTTTTGCTAAAATGACAAATTAGACATGTCCGATCAACTTAAAATATTTTTTTCATGCATTGTCTTCAAGTTTTGATCTACTCTGAAAATTTCAGCCCGATAGCTAGTTGGGGAGTTGGTCAAATTTGAGTTGAAAGATTTTTCCGGGACAGACCGACAGATCGACAACAAGTGAAGTTAAAGTGAAATTAAAATTTAAATGAACTAATTTAAATAAATTTAAAAATAAATTTAAATAAATTTAAATTAAAAATTAAATGAAATTAAAGTGAAATTAAAGTGAAAAAAACGTGATAATAAATAGCCTTAACTCTAAAATTCAGTGCACTTAATTTAAGAATTATTGGGAGAGAGTGGCATTTTAAGCGTTATCTTTCGATTCTAAAATTAACGTCCAAAATGCATTCTCGACAAATTTATTAAAGGTTTTTTTAATAATTTATCGATGTCGTATTGATTGCGTAGTCATTATCGACAGTATATAAGTAACTTTCTTGTGATAAAGGTATTTATTAGATAAATTCAAGATTTAAATTCGTTGTGGGTCATCACAAGCACCCTGTATTGGTCTATAAATTAATATAGGAAATAATTTTAAGTATCCCTCGAAGTTTTATGATTACTAATTAAATATTGAACAAATATATCAATAGTTTATCAGAAAATAAATATTTAACCCGTTTTCACGTCAATTTTTGTATATCGGATCGAGAACGCCGTTAATACAATATTTTATACAACAACTAGAACTTCTAAAATATACATCATAAAGATGCATGAATGATAAAACCTATTTAACAAATAATAACTTTTAAAATGCCAGCGACAATTAGCGAATTCATAGAAACCTTTTATTAATTACTTGATTTATCATAAAACAATGAATAAATGTGTATTAAACGAACCACTCCCTACGTATCTACTAGCAAAAAATAGTATCAAAAGTAATATATCTGTTTCTTTATATCTTAGTCTATTAACATACTAGAAGGCTACTCAGAATTACCCGGTACAAAATAGTTTTTTGGCCCGCATTAAGTATACGCCCCAGTGGTAAAATGGCTCAAAACTTGGGAGGACAATAATCTAGAATTTAATTTGGTTCTGGACCCGGTGTAGTGAGAAGAAGAAGTAAATATCCCTTCTTAGGGTTTTTTCTATATGGAAAACGATATAAAAATCAGATGGACTTAAGTATCATACCAACAGAGAAAGCATTACAAACCAATAATCTTGGAATCGGACTGGGTTCGATGTAGTGTACTGGTGTCGAGTAAAATAGTAAAAAGACTGTTATCAAAAAATTACCTTGTTCCCCGTTGATTTACCTATTCAAATAAATATAAAATTTCAATTTGAGTCAGGTTAGATTTGGACCAATTAACAACTCTTTGAAAATCAAACTTGGGTCTTGGCAAATATAAGAACTTGTTGTTAAACATACTGTCAAACTTAGTAAAATAATATATTGTTTGAATTACATCCTCCGACTTTGACGGTCCGTGGAGAACGGAAAGGGAAACTATTCCTTGACACTGGTTGTTCTTAATATAACTCGGCAACGGGGCATCAAAGCAAGATTTGTTTAGTGTCGAGATGACCTATTCACAATGCTGGTTCTTTACTATGATACATTTGTTCATTTCCCATTCTATATCGAAAAAACAAAACAAACAATATTTGATATTCGTTCGCATGGAAACGGGACTGTTACCAAAATAAAGTCCATAACCTTGTCATCCCAGTAATGTATCAATCTCACCCCTAGGGCGTATTCCTGAGTAATACAGTTTCTTCGAATAGTTTAACCAAATTAAAATCTTTTTTTTAATTTTTAAAATTATTTCAGACTGAATTTGAAAAAAATATAATGTAGCTGTGATCACTGAGTCTGATAAAATTCAAATCAATATTAATAAAATTTTTATTCATTAATTTATTAACAATTTTTGGTAGAAACCTTCGAGTGTATGCCTGTAACAAGTTAACAAAGTATGGTTGCACTCGGTACGAAAGTTTCTGAGTCTATACATTTTTATATTCGGATACAGCTTTATATACTTACTATCTAAAAAAAAGAAGAATATTATGATATTAATATTTTATATTGAAAAAATATATAAAATACTCAATTTTTTATATAAAATAAAATTTACTTTTTCTCTTATTTAAAAAAACCGAAAATAAAACATGCCACAATTTCAGACTAAATTTTTTTGAATTGTATTTCGTTTAGTCGTAAATTTGAGATCAAAAAGACAAAATAGACTCAATTTCGACAAAATTTTTAAAAGACATTTTATATAACTGCGATTTGCAGTAAAAAAATAAAATTGTAAAATTTTGTTTTTTTGGAATTTCCCATCCTAAAAATCTTTTTAAAACCCCTAGTTGGTAGACATCGATTTATCGAAAGAGTTTCTAAAGAAAAAAATGCAAAAAAATACATTTATCTTTACAATTAAACAATAATAATAATAATAATAAATATTTTAAAAATTGAAAGAAATAATGATTGTTTTAGTTTAAATGAAATTGTCCTGGTCAAAGATTTTTAAAAAGTACTCAATGGACCGAAAGCCATACATTGCTCCAAATATGTCTCTTCTTGAAGGAATAACTCAGTAAGATATTTTATATTAAACATAAGGTTGTCCCAAAGGTTCGTGGTTTTGTTTGCTTTGTTAATGGCTTTGCATAATGATGCGCTTATTTAAGCCTTCTACTGTTGATTGAACAGTATAATTTATTTGTGTTGATTTGTCATTATAGGTATGGGGAGTTAGTTGAAATTGTCGATTCGTTGAATAATTTATAATTTAAAATTTTGACAAAAATCAAATAATTAAATAAAACAAATTTAAAAGTTTAAAATAAAAAGATCTTATTTGCAAAATGTTGATATATTCAGCAGAAATTTTTAAAAGAATAACTTTAAAAGAAAAAATAAAAAAAACTAAATAAAAGTTATAACATATATTGATAATAACAAGTTACTATAAAAATATTTTTAGGAAATTAAAAAGTTTTTAGAAATTAATTTTAAAATTAGATGTTTAATTAAATGAAAAAATAATTTTATTGTGCGTAGAATATTTTTTATTAATACATAATAAAAAGTTGGATTAAATAGTGTAGGCATAATCATAATGCCTAAATCCTAATATAAGACAAATATACTTTAATTTTAAAAATGCATTAAAATGCAATAATTAAAATTAAATATATTTGTTTAAATAAACAGAATTTCATAAAAATAAACATTTGGTAAAAAGCGTTATTTAGATTATTTTTACTTATGGATCAAAGTGACTATACTGGTGTCAGAAAAGTGGCTGAGACCAGTCACATTCAAGTCAGAAGCCCTTCGTTTTCAAAAATATTGCTAACTGGTTCATTCAAGTGGAATTCGCATTCCAACTCGCAAACATTTCTAGCCAGAAGATAAAATATTTCCATGTTCTTACCAGCCTACCTCCTGACATTTTGGAGACACTTACATCAGCCATGGATCCTTCCTGCAATTCTCCATATGAAAAACTGAAAGAGGCTCTCCTCAAGGAAAATACGATGACAGCAGCTCAAGCCTTACACCGCTTGACCGAACTCGGAACTAAACATCAATTGAAAACCACCAAATTGCTAGAAGAATTAAGGAAATGCCACCGAATAATACAACCCAATGCAGATCTAAACAAGTGTGAATTGATCAAACAACAATTCTTAGCTGATCTTCCAACTTCAATCAGACACCATCTGATAAGTTTCCAATTGTTCAGTCTAGAGGAACTCAGCATCAAAGCCGATGATCATTTCTCCTTAGAAGATACACAATTGATGACAATCGAGCGCAAAAATCAGTCTTCAAACATAGCAATAGAAGAGATTAAATCGGAAATCAGTTGGATTAAGAATCGCCTTAACAAATCTCACATCGATGGATCACGATTATGTTTCTATCATCAAAGATTTGGTAAATTAGCGAGGAAATGTCAAACACCGTGCTACTGGAGAGCAGAAAATTTTTCTAGAAAAGAGCCAGACACCCAGTGAAGTCAAACACTGAGACCCCTACAAATCACTTTCGACACAAGATGAAGGTCAACACTATTTTCACCATCCCTCTACGTCCAAAAACAAGTATATTCATTTTTAATCGATTCAGGAGCAGATATTAGCGTTCTACCTCGAAACATTTTTCCGACAGACTCAACAACAAACAACTGCTATTTAATATCCGCTAACAAAGACAAAATCAAAACATTAAGTGAGAAACTTCTTCAGTTTCATATTCCAGTATTAAACGAAGACACCCAATGGAGATTCACAGTCACAGACGTCCGCCGTCCAATCTTGGGCTCCGATTTTTTAGCCCATTTCAACCTTCTGATAGACTGCAAAAACCAAAACCTGCTCTGGAAGCCGACGGAAATACAAAACCTGATCAGCCTACCACCACTATCCATCAAAACATCCGGTCCACCATCTTCTCAAATACCAATTGTAGATAGAATAAATTACTTTATAATAATATTACTTTAAAATTAAAAAAACGCGATTGGGACAAATTGGAATTTCGAATCCTTCGATTTAAGCATGTCATCTAACATTTGTAGAGAGTGTACTTTAGTTGTACATTTTATGAATGTGAGGGATAATTTGGAATGTTGTAAGTTTGTTGGTTGTATGCTGTTTAGACTTGTGACTCTCCTACTCAGATGGGATTGATATGTTTATTGATTTATTATTTGAATCTAATGATATTAATTTTAAGTTCTAATTAATTAAAGTTTTATAATTATGAATTTTAATAATATTTTTAGTAAACGATTTTAACTTATTAAATTTAATATATTAGGGTGAACCAAAAGTCTTTTCGTATTTTTTATTAAAAATCTAAACATAATTTTACAACAAATAAAAAACATTTAAGTTTCAAAGTAAAGGCCATTTGAATCTTTAGCTTGAACCCATCTATGAGCAAGTTGTGCGATCCCGCTTGTTCTTAGTAGCGAATAACTGGTGACACCCGTTTTCGACCTCAGCCAGATTATTGAAGCTGCGACCACGAAGAAAGTGTACCATAGAGCGGAAAAGGTGATAGTCGGGATGGCTCAAGATCCGGACTATACGCTGGGTGTGGAAGAAGCTCAAAGGTGTAGAGATTTTTGATTTTTCCTTTGTTTGTTTGGCAGTGTGCGGTTTTGCATTGTCCTGTTGTAGAAGAACTCGCTTTCGATTGATCAAAGCGTGGTATCTCTCGCCAAGTGCCGCATAAATTCGACCAAGTTGGGCGCAGTAAAGATCAGCGTTGATGGTACGACCATTTGAACCAGCTCGAAGTGAATCACGCCTTCGAAATTCCACCAAACACACAAAAGTGCCTTCCTTGAAAAACGATCTCGTTTTGCTACCGGTTTTGTCATTTGTCCAGGGTCCAACCATTGATTTTGTTGGTCTGGATTACAGAAGTAAACCCACTTTTCATCGCAAGTTACAATTCGACGGATGAAACGGTTATCGCGCGGATTTTCAAGCAATTTATGACAAGTTTCGAAACGCTTTTCGGCTTGAATTTGTGTCAATTCATGATGCCCTTCTCGACATCGTCTATCGACTTTGCCAAGAACGTGAAGGTGTCGTACAATGGATGTTTGAGGAATATCGAGTTCGGCCGACAATCTGCGAGTACTTATTGACGGATTTGTCTCGACGGCCTCACGAATTGCTCCGAAATCTACGGTGATAGGTCGGCCCGAACGTGCAATGTCTTCGAGGTCAATGTCGCCTTCGTTGAACCTTTTGAACCAATTTTGTGTAGTACGATTTGAGACCACATTATCGCCTTTAACTTCGCATATTTGCATTCAAATTGTGATGTTGTTAATAATGAATATATATGTACAAGGGATAAAAAGAAGACGACACGTTTTGACGACCGTACGACATTACTGATTTCATTATAATTACTTTAATACATAATCTACAAAACTAATAATAATTTTGTCTGAAGATGAAATTGTAATCTGTAAAAATTAATTTAATCAATAAATAGAAATAATTGACGAAAAAATGTTTATACAATTTATAAGTTTCTTTTTTATAATTGCTCTCATAACCAAAATTACATTTTTTGTACTTACTCAACGATTTTAAAAAAAATTATAATTTAATTTAAAACTCCTTCTTTAATCTTTACGCTCCAATGGAAATACCGGTAACACTTGAATGGTTTGAGCTGATCATTTCAGTTAAATTTTCATTAAATTAAACATTGACAAAATTTTTTTAAAAGGAATTTATTACTAAATTCTTCGTATTTTTATGGAAAGAAAACCTATTGAGAATTATTTACAATCTCAGGATGGTTATTGAAACATTTATTACTTTTATAATCAGAATAATGCTTACAAAATTCGCAACACGTTCTGGGTTATTCATCTTATTTGATTAATAGATTTTGATAATTCAAAACACAAGAAAAAAATATTCCTTAAATTAAATTTTTAAAACATCTATTAGTTAAACATTTCCCTAACAAATCTTACTTTCTCTGGTCTCTATTCTACTTACATTCTTGTCTTCTTGAAATTTTCACACCGTGTGTGAATCCAGAATACTTGCAGTTACCGAACTGAAACTTTAGACATAACTAATTTAATTGGCCGATGTTAGCTATCGAAATTCGAGAGCGATAAAACAATTCTAAAAATTGTCTCCATATAACAAAAATTTTCACAATTTCTTTAAAAATTGAATAGACTTTTTTATTGTAATAAAATTTTTAAATTAATTTTACATTTTTAAAATGATAATTCGCACGCATTTTAAAATTGTAATATTAATGTTTATAAATTAGCTTATCTATTATTAAGATATTTAGATTTTTTGTCTTTTCAAATTGTCATCTGTAATCAACACTAGATTGTAAAATCAGACACAAATTTGATTGGAATGGCCAAAGCTATTTTTCAAAAGTTATTGCAATATTTTTTGAACATGTGCTATGAAAACTATCTAACTAGTGTTATAATAACACAAACAAGTTTTTTATATATAATATATAAAATATTAATAAATAAAATTAACAAGAAATATAATATTAACAAATATTCCTCAGAACAATAATTATTAATTAATATAAATTTACGATGTGTAACAACCAAAGTTAATAAAAGTATTTTCACTGACCAATTCATCACCAATTTCTAATCGCAAATTTTGACCCTAAAGAGGGTCGTATACCTTTCTCTGCTAGCTGAGTTCTTAGCAAACTCTTCCGGCAGCTACAATCTCACTTCCGTCTGGATTTCTCTGCTCGTGATCATCGACTTCTCGAGTTGCGCCAATCGACTGGCCTGACTTGCAATCCACTGAAACACATCGTTCACAGAATTGTTCATGATCAATATTGTTTTGCCTGAGATGCCAGTGTCGGGGTACACCTGCCGCAGTAATAATTTTATCATTTGTCTTTCTTCTTCGATTTTCGATTCCTCATTGTCGACAATTTCGATTTTGCTTTTCTTGGATTTTCAATTCTTCTTTTACATACATTTTACGATCGTTTTTGAAGAAGAAAAACGATAAAACAACTCCCATTCCGGCATTGACAAGTATTTTAATGAAACCATCCAACAGATAACGATCGACTTTCATTCCCAACTCCTCATCGGTTTTAGAAACCATACAATCGCCATTCGTTTTATTAGATAATAAAACCAAAGATTATTTTTTATCGATTTTTATTAACTTTATTAGTTAACGAATAATTCCGCATAAAATAATGCATTCAAACAAGCATTCAATTCTTAACATTTATATATATATATACATATATATATATATACATATATATATATATATATATA
>MQRK01250638.1:7456-21916 GCA_001938485.1 Girardia tigrina
AATAATATATCTGTCAAGAAATACCTTATTTATTTTCATACGATAGTTCAAAGTTAAGTTATACGCGATTGAAATGTAAGGTGTGAAGTTTGACCCGTTTCATATCGAACAACCTATTAACATTATTATAAGCCAAATATGATTATACTGAGTAACAGCTAAAAGATTGTCAAGGGTTTCTCGGCCGATTTTGACTAATTTTGGTATTTTGAGTTAGATTATCATATTGATCTTGCTCTATCAGGTAAACTTTTGAGATACAGCCATAGCCCTACCTGACCTGTCTATAATTATATATATATATTTTTTACCTCATTCTCTCTTGCGTACTCCACAACTCTCAAAGAGAAATATGAAGCAGTGAAGTACTTGCTCGACAAAATCCAATATGAGCTGCACCAATGGATGATCTGCGTCGAATTAAAGATGGTGAACTTTCTACTTGGTCAGCAGTCCAGGTTCAGGAAGTACTCATGCTTTATATGTATGTGGGACAGTCGAGATAGGGCCCAGTACTATATAAAGAAAGAGTGGCTGGCGAGAGAGCAGTTAGTACCTGGGCTAGAAACATCATAAACGAACCTCTTGTTGACCAGGAGAAGATATTGATCCTACCGCTACACATGAAGTTGAGGTTAATGAACAGTTTACGCGCGCACTGAACAACGATAGTAAGTGCTTAAACTACCTGTGCCGAGTCTTTCCTCGACTAACCATTGAGAAGCTGAAAGCTGGCATTTTCGATGGGCCACAGATCAGGCAGCTCATAAAGGACACAGAGTTCCAAAAACTCCATGTACTCGCTAGAGTATGTCGAGTGGAAATCGTTTGTGCAGGATGTGAACAACTTCCTGGGGAACAGGAAGGCAGCAAACTACGCCAGACCCATCAGCAGCATGATAGAAGCCTTCGAAAAATTCAGTTGTTTGATGGGTATAAAGATGCACTTCCTCTTCTCACACATGAGCGACGAGCAGAGAAAAAGTTTCCATCAGGACATGCACCAAATGAAGGAGAGATACCAGGGGAGATGGGACGCAGTCATAATGGCGGACTACTGCCAGTCGCTGAAGAGAGACAACCCAGCAGTTTTTCAAATACGGGAATCGAAGAAACGCCGATTTATACCTTGAATTCTAAACTTTTGTGTCACGTAACGCTCATTTTTATACGTATATTATGTATAATTATGCATATCAAATTTGATGGACTAAATATAAACTGAATGAATTTGGATAAGTAGATTTTTATTTCTTAAAGAAAACGGAAAAAAATCATCAGGGGTTTCTGAGCTTATGCTCCACAGTAATTTTTTTAAGAAAAATCGATTTTTTAAAAATTTCTGTGACAAAAAGGTCTGACCTGATTGAGCAAAACCAAGATCGTTTTCGGACTCAGTGCATCAGAATTAGTCTAATTAAGTTGCGAAACCCTGGAAAATTTTCAAAAAATATTTTTTTGTTACCCAGTGTTATAATTCTGTTTACGAAGACACATTGAAATTTATCTTGTGTTAAGGTGTTTGAGAATTTTAATTGCTATTTCTTATTTTTTAGTCAGATTTTGATTTCATGGGAAGCTGTAAGTCGAGCTATAATGTCAACTGGGTCGTCGGGAGTGATTGGAAATAATTTAAAAATATAATAATTTCAAGATTCTGTCTTGACACATGATAATCTTAGTACTATATATTTCTATTAGGTCGCGTCGTTTTAAAATCAATGTTTTAAAGCCATTATAAAACAGGGCTTACGTTAAAATAACCGATTACATGTAGCATGATTTAATTTAGTGTATTGTGTAATCACCAATTTTCATTTATGTAAAAAATATGGAGCAATAAATTTGTTCAATGTCGATTGGGAGGAATATATTGAATGTTGATGTTTTGTGTGTTAATTTGGGATTTTGTCTCCTCATTAGATGGATGATTAATATTTTAGTTCTTACTATCTGGAACTAATTTATTTAAATTTAGATTTTATTTTCAAATGTTTAATAATTTTAAATTTTACATGATTTAATTAATTTTATATTTTATATTTGTAAATTATAAATCAAATTAATATTTTTAAATTATTAATAATAATTTTATTTTCACTAATAACATTTATAGTAAATATTTAAAATAAAATAAATGTGTTAATATTAGTTCAGATTTTCAGATGAGCAGTATTAAACATTGATTGATGAATATCAGTGAAGGCTCTATAACGGATTATCATAAAGATAATGTAAATTGTAAATATAATGACGATTGATCTGTCGAATAATATTTCTTTTGTTAAATATATCTTTTAAAATAAGGGTGTTTAGTTTAAAAAATAAGTTTACATTTTTATTATAAAAAGATTTTAAAAATATAAATTTATCTTATTTAATTTAATTATTCAAAATGGAACGATTCATTCTTTAAGCTTCAGAAATCAAATCAAAATTATTTATTTTATTTACATTACGAGAGACAGTTCTGTGAATGATTAATGATAAGACACTACAACCAATTAAATAATATTCAGAATGGACAAAGTAACTCTTAAAATCTTGAAATAAAATAAATGACAAATTTTACCATTAATATCCAATAAAAGTCATGAAAAAATATAATATTTATTGAAAGATGTCCCATTAATTAACATTTTATTATCTTTTATTATAATTGTTGACGATGGAAAATGAATTCCGAATCATGTTCAATCAATTTCCTAAACCCACTTTAACAAAAATATTTTTCAAACATATAAATTAAATAATTTTAATAATTAAATATTATATTGGTAAGTGGTGACTGAGACAAAAAAAGCAGACCATACTGGCCCGTCACAATTGCGAATAGCGATTGTGTAAGCAAAAGACTTGTCCTAATTCCGACAACTAAGTGTCTACAGTAAAAACAGAGGCAATTAGGGGGGCTTGTTAGAGTACGATTAAAACAAAAAATTATAGGAATTTCTAATTTACTAAAATCGATCATTGTCAGATTATTTTCCTCCGAAAGGAAATAGATAAAAATGAAATACACTAGCAATGGAAATTGTGAACAATTTAATCATGGAAAATAATAAAATGCAAAAAATCAATTAATTTTATTAGTTTATATAATAATCATAATAATAATTATTATGATGTGTGTTTTGTGTTAACTGTAGAACATGCTTCAGGGTCTAATTTGACCTGGAGGAGATAAAAGAAAAGCTTTCTATCATCTTTTTTTGATTAAATAAATTCATTATTCTTTCTTTGATATACTCACTCTGCAGATGGGTCAACCAACTCGAACATAAAATATCCATCGACCTAACACTCAATCATCAGAGAAGATACAAACTGCCCACATTGCTAATAAGATGCACGTGAAACTCCGATAGTACGCCCAAACTCATCTCTTGAAGATACACATTAGATAAATAAATTGCCTGCAATTTTTTCAATTGTCCGAAGAGAATACAATAGAGAACTCTCACAGAATAATCACAAGCATAAAACAACAAAGACATCAATTTATTTTTAAATAAATGAAAAAAGAGAGAAAGAAGAGATTCGTCAATGCAGCCGCTTTAGGTGAGGCAGCCGCCATTATGAGGTGTGTCTCTTGACATTTGGATGCCAGATAATGCTGTAGTAGATCGCCAGGACGATCGCCGCCAGGGACACGAGAATGATGTATATCATCACAGTGGCAAGCCTCAGCCACTTCTTATTGTTCGACTTCAAGCTCGGCTTCTTGGAAATATTTTCCGTGTCGACATTGAACCGCTTCAGCAAGCACTGAGTCGTGTCCTCCTGGGTGTTCGACTGGTCCGTGTATTCCATGAAGGACTGGCCAGACTTGCAGTCGCTCTCGCTCTCGAACATCTAAAATGAGCTAAGATTTTTAAGACTAGTTATCGTTCTTTGATTCTAGTACTATATTATCTTTATATTATCATTGTGTTGTATTATTACTTCAAATTCTTGTGCTACTTTATGTTATTGTATCATTAAAAGAAAGACACCAGAAATAAATAAATAATCAAAAATAATCTTTAATCCTATAATAATTTATTTATTAAAATAAAAAATTATTTATAAATTATTTTTTGGCAAATAAAAATATTTAAAATATTTTCTAATTTAAGAACAATTATTTAATGTGAATAAACAACGTTCATTTCAGTATTTAATAAAAATAATTATTATTATGAGTGAGTCAATTTTCATTTTGCTAATAAATTGAGATCTAGAAAATTCGAAAATTTAAATATTTAATTTGGAAATTTTACTTAAAAATTAAATTTACATAAAAACTTAAATTTAAAGTTTTATGTTAAATAAATGTTTGTAATGTTCTAAAAAGTTTAAATTCTGAGAAATAATTGAAATTTATTTAGATCAATGTTTATATTTTGGTATAACTGTAAAGTGATTAAAATTGAAGAAGAGCAAAAGTCGTTAAAAAATTAAACATTAAATTAAAAATATGACATTGAAAAAAAGATTTAAATTAAGTAAAAGTTTAATTAAGATAAATAAAAGATATTTTACAAATTAATGAGCTTTAAATTTTAAAAATTAATATTTTTTATTATTAATAATATTTTATTATTTATTATCATTATTCAGATTTTGGCAATTTTAATTTTTTCTATATTTAATAGAAAAAAATCTTCAAAATATTTTGAATTGAATTTTTTTCTTTGTTCTTTAATAATTTCTTTAGAAACCTCCTGATAATATTAATTCCTCTTCCTTAGAAAGTATCAATCCCCATTACAATATCTAAACTTAATAATTTTTAAATGTCCTAATTTATACACTGAAAAAATGCGATAAAATTCATTTTCATCAATATTTGATTTCATTATGATCAAGCGTGAATTTTTTTCTTTTTCATTTCCCACAAAATTAGAATAAGACTAAAAATTTAAATCAATAATGTGTATTGCTACGTGTTAATCTATTAAATAATAAATATTAAGTTGGAACAGAATTATCGAAAACCTCATTAATTAATTTAAAATCAAATATCGATCGATTAATTGTTCTTCCGTAAACTTCCAATTATAATTTAAATAATTGAATTATAATTAAAAAAACTCAATTATAACTTTAAAATAAAATATGCCACATAAATATTTAAAAATGATGATAAATTGTTTCTAAAATACAAAAACAGTAATCCTAGTGTGATGGTATAATTTTTAATAGTCCAATATCGATCGAGAAATCGTTCCATCAACCTCACAATAAAACCACAAAATCAATTAATAATTCAAAATCGAATAAATCAAAAGTCGATCGATGAACCTCCAGTTATAAAAAGAACACAAATCAAATATCGATCGATAAATCGTTTCATACATCTCACAATAAATCCACAAAAGTCAATTGATAATTCAAATTCAAAAATCGATCCATAAACATCCAATAATAAAAAGAACACAAAATCAATTAATAATTCAAAATTAAATAAATCAATTACTCGATTGATAGACCGCCAAAAATAAAAAGAACACCAAAATCGATTAATAGATAAACTCGTAAACATTGCATTTGTTTTACTGCTCCAATTTATGGAAAAGTAAATCGATCGATTCGAATCGGTGAAAAACAATTTTTAGTTGATATAATTGATTAGTAGGAGCGAGCGATTGTCGACTGGTGTTGACTGTTTGTTGCACTAGGACATCGATGATTGCCGTAGACCGCCGGTAGATCGCCATGGCAACAAGGACGAGTTTCGGCACGGGGGACAGCTCGCCGGACTCTCCGTTCCTCCAAAGGAGAGAAGACAGTCCGGACATCGTGGGCGACGACCTGGCCGAGCTTGTGGACAACTTTGATCCGATCAGCATCAATACGCACAAGGTGAGCAACTGGGGACAGCTTGGGATTGTGGACTTTAGTTTGTGTTCTCATCGCTATTTGTGTTACCATGGCGACTGTGCATGTGTTAGAAATAGATCCAATGAACAGGGCGGCCAATGCGACTGAACTTTTTAAAATGTTTATGTATTTAAAAATACGCTGTTTTAATGGGTCTCCCAAAAATCTCGACTAATTAATTATGTATAATTAAATGATTTATTGTTGTTAAATTTTGGATAAACAGTGAATAAAAACAAAACCCGAAAATTTTATCACAAACTTAATTTTAATTATGGTCACCAGATGCTTAACATCAGTAGGAGGACAATTATTGATAAAAACCCGGACAGAATCAGGACAGTCATATATTTCGTTGATTTGCCTGCGTTAGATTGAATATGAGATATTTTCCTGCAATATATATGTTTAAAAGGTGTATATATTTAGGATGAAAACAAGCTAAGCTGACAGAAATTTTTCTAAATTGTAATTATAGAGAATTTGAATTTAAAATATTTAATTAAATGATATTGTTCAAATACTAATACTAATTCTCGTTGTAAATTTATGACTTCTTTCAAAAGCACCTTCTTTTATGACATATTTTCACCCTTAACATTAAATTTCTCGAATAATAATTAATAATTAGATGAAAACTTTATGAAACCCGGGCAGTTTTTCAAATCCCGCCCGGAAGCCCCAGACGAGCATAAAAACCAGGACCTATGGTCACCCTATTTTAATAAATTTTAAAAATCAATGTGATTTATAAATTATGAGAATTGTTTTAATTAAAAATCAATTATATAGTAGATTATGGTAGTGAAGAAAATTAATAAACTAGTAAATCAAAAAATTATCTTTTGTAGAAGGGAAAATTACTATTACATTTTTTTAACAAATTTTTTATGTTATTGGTAATTATTTAAATCTTTTGTAGAATGGAAAATTTCGTACAAAATATTTTTAATACTCCATTTTACTATTGAATAGTTACTAATAACATAATAGATTTATTAGAAAATGTAATTTTTTCATCGACTTTTTTCATATTTATATTTATAGTTTTATTTGAATTTATTATTTTAGTATAAAATTATTACTATATCGAGAAAATATTGTGATTTTTTTTCAGTTCATTATTTTAAGATAATTTTTATTTTCATATAAGTTATGGTTATTGTTTTAATCAAACAACAAAGTATTCCGTTACTTTAATAAATTTAATATCTGATATAATAAGTTTTACAATATTTAAAAAAATTTAAGAAGTAAAATAATTAAAAATAACTTTAATTACACTAATCAACAAATCTAAACTTTTTGTCTGTTTCTTTTATGAAAATCCTTTTTTCCCACTAAATCGCACTTGCTGATTACGAATCCACTATTATTTTCTGCCCAGAACATCTAGTTTGTCTTCTACAGCTACCCTGGTTTTAAGATAAAATGAAACTGCAACTTTATATGATAACATTTATTTACAGTGTTACAAATTTCGTGCTACATACAAAAACAATGTTGTCTAATTTGCAGGTGAAGGAGCTGCTTCTTGTACCCACTCGCCACCTCAGAATATCTTACCACTGCTCCCTTTACTGGTACCCAGGGACTGCAGTGTCCCTCTTCATAGTCTAGCACTAATCTACCAACATCGCCTAACTCCATTTGCCTTGATACTGCTTTCCAAGCAACCAATATCCTGGTGAAATCTTTCCCCATGCTCGTCACTGACGTCACCAAGGTTATCAGGACAGATGAGAGTGGAGAAAAGGAATTTTCAGGGACATATTGATGAGGAGCTGGTAATTTAGGGACGACGTCTTTGAAGGCATTCCACACTTCCAGTTCACCTGGCTTAAGTGTTGTGTCAAAGTTTGGATCCAACATAACCTCACGAATTTGTGGCTTAACAAAGACTCCGTCCATTAGTTTCTCTTGGCTTATGTGCAGAAATTTCTCCTGCAAGTACCGGAAACCAGCAGCACCTCGATCCCTTGCCTTCCCAAAGTTAATAGTAATAGTTAATAGTAACCATGTGTGAACCTTGAGTGGCACAATCTATTCCTAACCATAGCCACCACTGACGTATAGATAATAAATTAGAGGTTCTCGACAAAAATGAAGTTCAGATTCGTGATCAGCGTATTCAAATTAGCTAGAAACAAGCAATTTCAAACAGGAAACAAAACATGTGTTTATCAGTGTTATTTACTAATAAATACTGCTGTAATTTTCATTTTTTGAATCTTTGAATTTTTCATTTTTTTTACATTTGTTTCATAATTATTTATATAATTTTAATAATTTAAAAAATTTTTATATTAAATGCTTACTTTTTTTAATCATTTTTTTCGATACATATAAACAATTTTCATCTTTGGGTTTGTTGGATTTTTTTGGAATTTTTGGTTGTCTCGATTTTGGTCCGCTCCCATTTTAATTATTGAAAATTGCAACGTTTTATATTGGATATTTAAAGCGTTTTATGATATAAAATTGTCAAAAAGAGAACTTTGAAAAATAATAACGCTTTTTATGCGATTTTCGAAACCCACATAAGCTGCTTTAGGAATAGAAATTTCAATCTTAGAAATCCAAGTCGCGATGACGTTCTTCAGCTCGGATATCGTTGATACATCATCCATGTACACATTATCCTTCAGATATCCCCATAGAAAAAAAATCACATGAATTTAAATGCGAGGAATATGCCGGCCACTCAATCCTATTTTCAGTATCAATGACAATAATTCGTTCAGAAAAGTGTTTTTGGATAACTATAAACACATCAAACGTCATGTGCAGTTTTTCTCCATCTTGCTGATACGAGAAATTATCAATTAAAATATTATTATTATTATTGATTGAATAATCCTTTGACAAAAACAAGTATTTTTAAAAAGCTGAAGCTTATTAGCCCATCCTGTACACTTGAGCAAAATATCAACTTTTTAAGACAAAAATTTCTCGAGCCCATCGAACTGATTGCGTGCGGTACGCGACTCTTTTGCGCCGGGTATTATATTTAAAGAAAAAAAGTAGATTAAATCTTTAAAAATTAAGGTAATTCATAAAACATAAAAATAGATTAAGTATTAAATCTTAAGTATTAAAAAAATAAAAAAGTAATGCTTAAACTAGTTTTATTATTTTTTTATTTTTATAGTAAAAAATAGATCAAATATTGTTTATAAGTTTAATTGTTTTTCTAAATTTATTAAACTTTTTAAAAATTATACCTAAATTTACCAGGTGATTAACAATATGATACCAAAAAGAGAAAAAAGAGAATTTCACATAATGGATAATGTTGTCTTTGATAAGCTCAGTAAAGATGCAAGTGTGAAATTTTTGGGCATTGAAAGAAAAAACGAGTGTGATGTACAACTTGACACAAATCTTGACCATCAGCTTATCAAAATTTAATTAAATTAAAATTATTTTAAACATGCATTTTCTTTATATTTAAAGATTTTTTTAAAGACTTAATCTATTTCTTAAAGATTTAATATTTAATCTATTATTTTACTTTATATATTTTACCCAACGCCAAAATGTCTTTCGTAAAATGGTGGGGCCAAAAAGTCCTGATTCCGATTGTATGTGATCGTCGCTTTTTTGAATATGACTATATATAAAAATCTTAGTATAATTCACTATTCAATGTGAAAAACTAATCTAAGAAATTGTAAATGCGCTGTATGTCACATCGTTTGTCACTCAAATCCGTAAGTATTGATCAAAATGTTTTAAATATTATAACATTAAAAAAACGAAAAACGTTCAAATCAATATTAAAATACTTTACAAATTATAATTGTTAATGATGAAGTATGAAACTTAGAAACATGTTCAATATTTAAAATTTTGTTATGACTGCAGTCCAAGTGGTTTCACATTATTTCAGCTGTCAAGAAAGTGGTAACGAATGCGGAGTTGAGTTTTCTGATATCCATGGATTTCAATTAGGCTTATGCTGTACCAGCACTGATATTAAACTTCCTAAACAATATTTTCATTTCATCTCCAATTTTTCATCAACTGTGTCAAAAATGTATTGTGGTTGACCTGATTTTTCTTATTTAAAAATGGAGGTGTGACTTCTTTTAAACTCTCTTACCCAAAATTGAAAATTTGTCAGAGATCTGGAGTCATGAAAGATTTCAATGTTTCTTTCGAATGACAATAATATTCTTTCTATATTTCATTTTTATAAAATTTTCATTAAAATGTGTCTGTCCATTAACAAGTAAATATTATAAGAGATGAACCTTATCAGTTTCACTTATGGATTTTATGTCTCAAGATTCAAACAAAATTAAAATTTAGAGACGACGATACTATAAGACAGTTTATAGTAGAATAAAAATATTCAAATTTATATGATATGATATTATTAAACTATGAAGAATACATGGTGTACTCAATTAGTAATGAAAATGCCATAACAATATAATTTGATTCAAATGAAACTTATTTCCATAACAAACATGCTATAAAGACATCATTTCTTATACAAATTTCCATTTATATAAAAATATTGTTTCGATGCACAACAAGGTCCATGAATGCTCTTCTGAAGAATCCCGATGGCTGTGTGCAAACCTTTGAGACAGTACCCTTCAAATCCTTTCTCTAGGGAAATGTTTACTTCATAAAACATTAAGCAAATGACGATTCTTTATTTCAGACATTTTCCGAAGACATTTTTGAAATTCTGCACTTTGTAAAATAATTAAGAATAATTTATTAAATGAAGGATAATGAATGATTCCTCTATTTAAATTTGTTATTTTGGAAAATTAATTTCATTAAATCGGATAATTTTTTCTATCAAGGAGTCACTACTTATAGAATCCTCCATTGATCTAATGTACCCTGAAAAAATTTGATTTACAAATGAAAAAAACAATATGCAAAGCGTGACTTTATGCATTTGAAATTAGAATTTGAAACTGTTTTGAATAAGTAATTAAAAACGGGGATTACTAGTTTCTTGAAAATTAAGATTAATGACCAATACTTGATTTGCATTACACATGTTTAACTCAAATCTATAAGTATCTTTTTACATTCCAAACTGACCTGCAACTGTTTTGGGGTCTGGTTTTATAAAACTTATTTGTCTAGATTTCTTTTAATGAAGAAAAGATACTGATGTTTCATAGAAATTAATACTTCAGAAGAGCTCTCTCGTCGGTTCATCTACGCCGTTTGATCCAAAGAAGGCGAAAGTGACGGTGCAGAGACCAGGCGACCAAAAGGCGTATCAATGCGGGCCAGCTGTTCCAAAAAAGAACAAGAAGACCGACTCGGTGACATTAGTGGCTCCTAAACCGTTTATTGCTTCTGATATACCGAAAGATAATATTTCATCACTATTTTTTTATTATTTGTATTTTAATTATTTTTCTTCAAAATATGCTAATTAATGAATGATAAATTAAATTGTGATAGTGAAAAAATAAACTTGAAATGAAATCTTTTTTGGTGTAACAGGGGCAATATTGATCTTTACAAATACTGATAAGGAAGTAGACTCATTTAATTGTTTTAATAATTAAAGGATACACTGAAGGAAATCAGCAAATGCAAGGAAGAGAACAGGAGCCGGTTGGATATATCGAAGAGCCAGATCACGACACTGCCCGCGACTATTAAGGAGCTATCCTCGAATCTGAAGGAGCTCTATCTCTATAGCAACAAACTCATTAATCTGCCAAGTAAGGCGTGATTGCTGTTGCACCACAGGGATCCTGTGTACTACTGCCTTCCACCGGGAAAAATATTAAAAAAATTATTTCATCATATTTTGAGTGATTTTCATTCTCCACAATCAACAAAATCTTCTTAAACCTTCATTCAAAATTTCTCTAATAGTTTTTTAAAGTTTATTAACGAATTATTTTAATTCCTTTCATTTTGTTGTATTAAAACATTATCTATTTATTCGTCGCAGTTATATTCCAATGTCGTTTTCACTCAAACATTTAAAAATATTTCCAATTATTTCTTTACAGGGTACCCCACAATTAAGTGAACCAATATATTACTAGGCCCGGAAGCCATAACGAATGAAACAGATTGTAAAACACAAAGAAATAATGTTAACACTATTTTTTACAATAAATATCACTTTAATTCAAAAAGACTTCTATTTCCTGTGCTCCATGCTTGCAGGAGTTTTGAGAAAGCATCGACGTGGAAAAGTATGGATTATAATCCATCAATAATCAATCAATAATTATTGATCTTGTTCCAAGCTTTTTTGTTTAAATTCCTAAACATATCAAGATTTGAATGATGTTTTTGGAACGCCTTTGCCTAAAGCACACTCCAAATGCTGTAATCCAAAGGGTTCAAATCACATGACAATGATGGCTACTCATTAAAATTGATGAATTTAAATTGGATTTTGATTTGACAGAAATTCGGTCATTCTATTTGTTAAACACAGTTCAACAGTGAATACGTTTTCATCAGTAAAGAGCATGTTATGATGGTCGATACTTTTAAAACTCTACAGCAACAATGTTGGCCGCTCTTCTTGGTTATTTCTGCTCGTTGTCATGATAAATTGGTTTTTCGAGATTTAGGTTACCCTAACCCTAAACCCTAACCTTTCATGTTAAAGTGGTTTTCGATAATTCTTTCCGTTAATCTTTTCGATATTCTAAGATATTACTAGATTTCTTTTACGTGAGTTCGGCTTTTGATGCTTTCAGTTGTATTGAAGTCTATCGTGAACTTTTTGATAGTTTCTTTTGACCCAATGATGTGCTTAGCATCTTCTCCTAGGCGATCTGAATTTGTTTCCAAAGAATTGTAGTGTCTAATTGTTGTCAAAACTACCAATTTTGCTACAATTAATTGCCAATAAACATCAATCTGCGGAACACAATTCTTGAAAAGGCGGGTGATTGAATCCATCTGCGCTGACTTGTTCGTCATATCTGAACAAAATCAAACAAGTAGAATGTGTTATAAATAGAGCAAATAGAATTTGAAGAAAACAGATAAAATATAATGGTGTTTGTCGCATAAAAAATAAAATAATAATAAAAGCCGCACCCGAAGGTTCATGTAATTGTGTATTAAAATATTTTCTGATTTTTTTCATCATTTTTACGTTAAAACTTATACATACGTTTACCTAATTATATTTTCATCAACCATACAAACGATTTTCCTAACATCTGCTACCTTTGTTCATTGGACCAAGAATTATATGAAAAGAATGGCAGAGAAATTGTTTTCGAAAATCGGAATTATTTATTTTATATTTAAGCAAATTGAAGATATTTGTGCATTCCGGCAAATTATCAAAAGATATCGATACTAATTCGAATAATAATTAAGAATTTGGTTTTCTTCTATTTGAAGACTTCTAACAGAGGCGAAAACTTTATAATAAAGGAATCAAACAAGGACGAGAAACCCTAAGGGGTCTTAAAAAATAGAATCATTAGTGAAACTACTCGCCACTTACATCCTATTTCCTTATCACTCTTTGAATAGCAATTCCGACTTCACATCTTTCTATATCTTCATGGTTGAAAGAAATCACATAACTTAGAGATGAAGAAGTATCGTTTCAGAGATGGTCGATCGCAAATAAATTTATAATGTCTTCAATACTCGAACAAAACCATATACCAGTCGTTATTTACTTAACACGTCTCGGATAGTAACTTCTTCAAATACACTATAATCAATAGTAATACTACTCTTAAGGTTACAATTCAAATCTCTGATATCTTTTAATGGAATGTTTGTAAACAAGCTGGCAACACCAAAACAAACCGTAATTTCATCAGCATTTTAAAATCAAACATAGAAAGAGAATCGACGAATTCATTTTACACATTTTGGAATTAATGGCCTCAGCAGCGCATCTAGAATGAATGAGAATTCCAACTAGTTTGTTATCAAATAAATCTGTGTTCTTTAGTATCTTTTGTCTTATTTTAATAGTTAAAAAATACCTTTTTTAATTTCAAAAAACTAAAATATATTTCCCAGTGAGAGACAATAATGGATAAGAGCCTCAACATAACTCGTTGGAATGATCATATGTTTACCTGTCTTTCTCTCTGTTAGACGAGCTCGGGTGCCTGGTCAATCTCGAGATCCTGATGCTCCAAGAGAACTCGGTAACAACTCTACCAGATTCACTGAGCCAGTGCCGCCTACTGCGTATCCTTGATATCAGACATAATAAGCTCTGCGAGATTCCCCCATTTGTATTCAAACTTCACAACCTCACCCATTTGTTGCTCCGGTTCAATCGAATCAGGGAGGTTGACGCGGATATTGCCAATCTTGAGGTATGTCTATCTATATGTATCATATAATTTAGTGTCAATTGTGTCTGCGCCTCTTATATGCTATAGATTTACGAATACTAGGACTCATAATTTATGGAGATACTGACTGAGGACACTGATTTGACATTACTCTTTTCTCATCATTATGATCAACAAATTTTGTTTTGTTTTAGAAATTACAAAATCTAACTTTACGGGAGAATAAAATCCGAATCCTTCCATCAAATCCAGGGCTTGAGAAGCTTGTTAATCTGCAAACACTGGATATCTCTCATAACCACTT